>RJWJ010012613.1:0-41661 GCA_004363605.1 Indri indri | reverse complement strand
ATTCTATCCATAAGTCCTTGGAGGGTTTGTGAGCCTCAACTTAAGAACGACTGCCAGAAGAGAATTTCTCTTCCCAGTAGCCCAAGAAATGTCTTGTTGTGTCTCCTTGGCTTTGGGTTGCATTGTCATTTCTGAACCAATCACTAAGGCCAGAGAAATAGGATATGCTAATTGGTTTAGCCAGCCTGGGCATACCTCTAGAGCTGGGATCGTTCCTACCTAAGCAGCATGATGGGAGGCAGTGGATGCTGAGTAACAGGTGTCCATTATGTCATCCTTAGTCCATCCTCTCTTCTTTGTTCCCATGGTCAACCAGTCATTAAATCTTAGTGAAACTTTCATTTGGATTTGTCTTTTCCCATTTAATCTCTCTGCTAATATCTTAAGCCCCCAGTGTGGAGTGTATGGGATAGTCCGTTGGATTGCAAAGAGAAAAATATTAGAACTTCTATTTATATTTCTCATTTTTTGAGCACTTATATACATTTTACATAAATGTAAAATGTATTAGTACAATGGTACATGTGTATATATTTCACATTTTAGTGGGTACATGTTAAAAATGTTTTAAATAATAGGAATGGGAGAGTCAGAAAAGTTGAGATAACTATGTGAGCAGTGCTGTCTAATAGAAATACATTTGGCCCTCTGAACCTGTAGGTTCTGCAACTGTGGATTCAACCAACCACAGATCAAAAATATTCAAGACAAAAAAATTTCGTTAGTACTTAACATGTGCAGATTTTTTCTTGTCATTATTCTCTGAACATTACAGTGTAACAACTATTCATGTGGCATTTACCTTGTTTTAGGTATTATAAGTAACCTAGAGATGATCTAAAGCATACGGGAGATGTGCCCAGGTTACATACGAAGACTACACTGTTTTATACAAGAGACTTGAGCATCCGCAGATTGAGGTCCTGGAACCAATCTTCCATGGATAGTGAGGGATGACCGTATAATGTGAGCCATATTATGCAATTTAAAAATTTCTAGTTAGCCACATTAAAAAATGGAAAAAGAGATGAAATTATTTTAATAATGTGTTAATACAATGTATCCAAAATATCATTAATACGTAATCAATATAAAAAATTATTGAGACTGTTTATAGTCTTTTTTTTCATACAGTGTGTTTATAGTATTTTGTTCACATAAAGTCTTTGAAATCTGGTGTGCATTTACACAGAAAGCACATCTAAGTTCAGACCAGGGACATTGCAGGTGCTCTAAAGCCACATGTGTCTATGGCTGCTGTATTGCATAGATCTAGACCAATGATCATTCTGAATTTGGATTTCTCTAGTTGTCTCTGTGATGGTTTTCATAATTGCATTGTTTGCTCCCTTCAGTCTTTTTGTACACAGTTGGCAGGTTAATGGGACAAGAATTCCTCTGGAATGGTGTTACTCTCCTGAACAAGAACCTGCCCCAGGTTTCTGCAGCATCATATTTAAAAGTAGTTTTTAAGACTTTGTAAGATAGTCCACCACCCTTTCTCCCCTTTCTCTGAGACCTCCTGCAACAAACCTAGTACTCAATTAGGCAGTTTCCTCAGCCTCGCGTTCCCCTTTACATTTCTGCAAATATAATCATCCATTATAAGAAGCCTATTCCCATAAAAACCTCCTTGGACTCTTCAGTACTCCTCTGTAACCTTTCCATTTCCCTGAACTCCTGTGGTGTATATTGAGTACTTTAGCCAGTTAGCACTTTGGCACTTCCTTATGTATATCATTGTTTATTACTTTGTAATTGTTTCATGTGTAATTAGCTTTGTCTCCCCTACTAAATTCTAAGCTTTATATCTTAAATCCCTAAATTGTAGCACACAATTGAAGGCTTAGCTTTTCCCTGTCTTTAATAAGGACATAGCTGGGCTATTTAAATTTGTAGCTTTAAAATTTTTTGAAAATTAAAAATTATTACTCAAAACTTCCCTTTTAAATTTAGCTCTTTTTTTTTTTTTTTTGAGACAGAGTCTTGCTCTGTTGCCCAGGCTAGAGTGCCGTGGCGTCAGCCTAGCTCACAGCAACCTCAAACTCCTGGGCTCAAGCAATCCTACTGCCTCAGCCTCCCGAGTAGCTGGGACTACAGACATGCGCCACCATGCCCGGGTAATTTTTTCTATATATATTTTTAGTTGTCCAGCTAATTTCTGTCTATTTTTAGTAGAGACGGGGTCTCGCTGTTGTTCAGGCTGGTCTCGAACTCCTGACCTCGAGGAATCCTCCTGCCTCGGCCTCCCAGAGTGCTAGGATTACAGGCGTGAGCCACCGCGCCCAGCCTAAATTTAGCTTTTTGACTCTGTGCTTGTGCCTTCAACACTTTCACAATGATTTTCCTGTTCCCCAATAAGGAAAACATGCTTGATCTTGTTAGACACATTTAGCACACATGGAACCACCATAGGCCCTGCTGACATGTTTTTTCGTTTAGACAATGTCGTAAGAACTTTAGGTCTCACAACATGAACCCCTCAAAGTCTGCCTGAGCACACACCACGTGCAGATTTTGGTGCTTTCTCAACCTTATCGGTATAAAGGTAAACAGTGCTATTACCAGGGTTTCAGGACAGCCTAGTGTTGTTAGAAGCTGTATTGAAGGAAAGCCTATGTTGGTATGTCAAACGCTGGACTATTCTGAGTGCCTTAGCTTCCCTGGAAAAAAGCAGTTGTTTTGTTTTCTGCTCTGCTGGTTAACTTAAAAACCTTTTTAGCAGATTTGGTTGCAGGAGTTGTTCATTTGCTTTTTGAAAATTAAAAAGATTTGTTTATAGACTAGTTTATTCGAAGCTATAAAGTCATTCTTGGAACTACAGAAGGGAATTATTGATTAGCTGGAGTTTCTGAAGATGAATCATATTTGAGTTTCATAAGAAAGTCCGAAAGGACACCTTTGCTTTATTGTCCAGGAACCAGGAGAGGCTAACTTGTTTCCAAAGTAGGGCAAGAGATTTTGTTTCAAGTTCAGTCATCAGGGTTATTCTCTGGAGGTTCTCAGTGCTTTCTACAAACCCCAGTCACTGTAGCCTTAGGGAATAGGTTTCTTTAGTACAGACTGTCGTATTGCCTAGATGAAGGGCTCTGTCATCATCACTGTATTTTAGCTCATTTGGGGTACTACAAAGAGGACTATCAAAATGTATCCTGAGAGTAAGTCTAAAGAGGATCTTAGAGCTTTATGCTTTAAGGAATTATCTTTCATTGGACATTTTCTTTGCCTGTATTTTATTTAACGTGATATGATAAGCTTCATAAAAAGGTAAAAAACACAACAACATTTTTAACTTGTGGAATTTCGAGGCACATTTATTCATTTACTGAGAAAAGTACAGTACATTTTATATGCCAGACATTACATTAAGTGCATTAGTTAGCTTTGGTCATTTTTTTTCTGTTAGTAGAGTTTTGCAAACCTTATTCATATTCTTCAGCAAATGGCAGTCTTTATTTAGGAATTTATTCCTTTGTCTTTTATTATTTTTTAAAAACACCTTGTGTTTTCCGCCCTTTTTGGCAAATATCATTAATAAAATTGGTGATTAAAGCCCAAATAAACATTAACTTTACTGGAGACTTCACATTTTTGGTTTATTAGCTAGTTGCATATGTTTTTAAGACTTTATAATATATTTTTACATTTAAAAATTACAGTGTAAAACATTTTAAGACTAACCTTTTTCTTTTCTTTTTTACCATTTGATGGTCTTAAAATTTAGGTGAAAACTTAAACCATGTTTTATTTCTGAATCTAAAAAATGAATTATTTAAAATTTTCTTCTCTATTTAGCCCTCTATGAGTGTTCTCAGTCACATAAAATATTGTTGTATATATTACCAGAGAGTCACCTTGGTTCTTGGGTTTTTCTCTTATTTGTTGAATCTTTACCATGTCTATATTGTTTGAATTTTAATTCTGTTTTTTTAAAATACAGAGAATGAAGAACTGTAAAGCTTCTCTTAAGAATTATTCCTTTATGAATGTTTCTTGGGGTTTTCCCCTTCTACTTTTAAGGGACATAAGAAAGGGAACATACCTAATTAAAATATATAATTAATTTTGGAGATTAAATTCTTCTTGCCAACTTATTTGTTGGACTACTTAACTATTACAGTTTTATTAAAGTTCTTTTTAGATGTTTTGAGTGTTTCCAATCATACCTTTAACTGAACAGTTGTTGAACTGAACACTTGTTGAATCTTTCTCATGTTTGACTCTTGTTTAAATACTTGTTACTTCTTGACTGAAATCATACAATCCAGTGGTAATTCCTGTTAAATGTCTTAAAATTTTGGACTCTTGAATAAGTCTATTAAGGACTCGCCTGATAGCTAACTAATCTTTGTTTCCTGTAGAATCACGAATGCTCTCTATGTTTAGATGTTCAGTCAAAATTGGTTAGAATTGAATTTGAATAACCCTGTGTTTATACTGCTTGTTTGGTATTCTTGGAGAATGCTATATGAAATTAATTTTTTTTTTTTTTTTTTTTGAGACAGAGTCTCACTCTCTTGCCTGGGGCGAGTGCCGTGGTGTCAGCCTAGCTCACAGCAACCTCAGACTCCTGGGCTCAAGCGATCCTACTGCCTCAGCCTCCTGAGCAGCTGGGACTACAGGCATGCGCCACCATGCCCGGCTATTTTTTTCTATATATATTTTTAGCTGTCCAATTAATTTCTTTCTATTTTTGGTAGAGACGGGGTCTCGCTCTTGCTCAGGCTGGTTTCGAACTCCTGAGCTCAAACAATCCGCCCGCCTCGGCCTCCCAGAGTGCTAGGATTACAGGCGTGAGCCACCGCGCCTGGCCTTGAAATTAATTTGATTAGTCCATTTTTCCCCCTCCAAATTGATAGCTTAAGAGAAGTTAGGACAAAATAAATTTCCCTTCCCAGTTGGGGAAAATGAGCATAACTTCCCACCTTTCCATTTGTAGAGGATGTTAGCCTGTTCGTTTTATTAAAGTAGCAGTGATATAACGTGGTTTTTTTTTTTTTTTCTTTTTCTTTTTTTTTCCAGAGACAGAGTCTCTCTTTGTTGCCCAGCCTGGAGTGCAGTGGTGAAATCATAGCTAACTGCAGCCTCGAACTCCTGGGCTCAAGTGATCCTCCTGCCTTAGCTTCCCCGGTAGCTAGGACTACAGGTGTCTGCCACCACCCCTGGCTAATTAAAAAAATGTTTCTTTTTTGTAAAGACAGGGGTCTTGCTATGTTAACCAGGCTGGTCTTGAAATCCTAGCCTCAAGTAATCTTCCTGCCTGGGCCTCCCAAAGTGCTGAGATTACAGGAGCGAGCCAGTATACCTGGCTAGTGATATTCTTGAGGATTCAACATGAATTCAGTTTAATGTTCTCAACAGACTCAAACTTAGTTTTTTTTATCCTTTAGAAGAAAAACATGTCAGGCCTTCATGAATGAATCTCGGTATACTCAGTTTTTTTTTTTTTTTTTTTTGAGACAGAGTTTCACTCTCTTGCCTGGGCTAGAGTGCTGTGGCGTCAGCCTAGCTCACGCAGCAACCTCAAACTCCGGGGCTCATGGGATCCTCCTGCCTCAGCCTCCCAGCTGGCTGGGACTACAGGCACATGCCACCGTGCCCGGCTAATTTTTTCTATTTTTTTAGTTGTTTGGCTAATTTCTTTCTGTGTATAGTAGAGATGGGGTCTCACTCTTGCTCAGGCTGGTCTCGAACTCCTGAGCTCAAGCAATCCTCCCGCCTTGGCCTCCCAAAGTGCTAGGATTACAGGCGTGAGCCACCGCGCCAGGCCTGGTATACTCAGTTTTTTAGAAGAAATTTGCCATTTGTATTGTATGGCTGTGGCGTAGACATATTATTCAAAGAAGTAAAGCTTAATTTTATTTCCCTCTGCATTATTTTTCTAAACTATTCAGTTCACTCACCAAGTGTTAATTGTGTGCTTACTTTGACCCTTCTACCTTTGATTGAATGTCCCATTACTGAAGTTCTACTTTCTAGAATAATACAATAAACTGTATTGGAAAGTATAGCCTTTATCCTCAGGAGCATTTACTTTGAAAGGGTTAATGATTATTGTCTATGCCTCCATGTGTTTCAGAATGAAACAAATGAAATTTCCATACTAGTTACTAAGAATTTTTAAAGGATTAGTGATTTTGTTTGTAACCCTTCAGCCCTGTTGGAAACAATTTGAAGTTTGTACTGCTTGTTGAGTATCCCTTATCTAACATGCTTGGGACCAGAAGTGTTTCTGATTTTGGATTCTTTTTAGAGTTTAGAATATTTGCTTATATACGTAATGAGGTATCTTATGGTGTTGGGACCCAAGTCTAACACAAAATCCACTTATGTTTCATGTGTACCTTGTACACGTAGCCTGAAGGTAATTTAATACAGTATTTTAAATAATTTTGTGCGTGAAACAAAATAAGTACGTTGAACTATCAGAAAGCAAAGGTGTCACCGTCTCAGCCATGTGGGCAATCTGTGGTTGTTTGGCATCACTATCATTCCTGACTCTGAATTTGTATGCTACTGATAAGCAGTCATTTTCATATACTTATTCACATGTAAATACCTAACAGTAAAAAAAAAATGACATGCCATTAATACAGTGGAAAAATGCCTTCGGGGTGACTGAGCAGCACAGTAGCATCACCAGAATGCCTGTGTCAGCTGTTAAACAACAGCAGCCACAAACAATGGTGGGCTTCCTGTGATCCTGTGTTCTAATTAAAAGGTTACTATATGTTGTATTTTATTTTTTTATGCAAGAAAAAACATCAGAAGTGCTTGAGGGACCAGGAAGTGGGTCCTGTAGGGATGAGGCAATGTTCTGCTTGATAGCTTTTTAAAATGTTTCCTCCAGAGTCATCATCGTCACCATTAACAGTGATTTTTGTTTTGGCAGTTTCTCTTTGATTTTATAAATTGACATGATTTCTTGTTTGTTATGAATGCGTGCTGCTCTAGTTGTTCAATAAGCCTTTCACACATTTTCATCAGGTCGTCTACAGGCATTTATGTATTATGATATACATATTGGTTTTCATCCATGATTCCTGGCTCATAACTCCCATAGTCCTTGTTACAGTCTTTTGTTGTTATGATCTTGGGGGCCTTAGGCCTCAGTAGCAAGCTTCAGGAAACAGAATCTCTCTGGCTTCCCCCACCTTTTTGATTGTGGGTCATGAGACTCTCATTCCAGAGAGAGTCTCACCCCATACCCTGAAGGCTAATCACATTTCAGCATGGTTCTCCGTAAAAACCTAAGAGGCCTGGATTCAGTGAGTGTCCACCTGAACACATGGAGGTATCTGGAGGGTGGTGCACCCAAGGGAAGGCATGTAAGCTCCTCTGCACCCCTTCCCCCATACCTCACCCTATACATCTCTTCCTCTGTATCCTTTATATTAGGTCATATATGAAATGTCTGATTTTGAATCAAAAGTTTATTATATCTCAAACAAGAAGCAGTACAATTAATCAAAGCATGTGCCTAAACTATCTACACAATTTTGCCATCTTAACAGTACCTTGTTTATGCCAGTAGCGAAGAAGTCTGAAGAGCAAGTGGTAATGAAATTGTGAAAGATGTTTTCCACAGCTTGTTGAGAATTGAATATTTTTCCTTGCAAGAAGTGGTCCAAAGCCTGGAAGAAGTGGTAGTCAGTTGGTGCAAGGTCTCGTGAATATGGTGGATGACAGAGTTTCCAAGTCTAGCTTCTGTAGTTTGAGCAGCGACGTGTGTGCGACATGTGGTCTAGTGTTGTCTTGCAAGAGGATTGGCCTGTCTCTATTGACCAGTCTCGGCTGCTTAATCGCAAGCATACTCATCATTTCGTCCAATTGGCTGCAGTAGACATCCGCTGTTAACGACTGAGCAGGTTTCATGAAGCTGTAGTGGATAATACCAGTGCTGGACCACCAAACAGACACCATTAGCTTTTTTTGATGAATATTTGGTTTTGGACTGTGTTCCGGCACTTCATCTTTATCCAACCATTGTGTCAAATGCTTGCGATTGTCAAAAAGAATCTATTTTTCATCACATGTAACAATAGGGTGTCGAAATGGGTCCTCTTTATGTCTTGACAACAAAGAAAGGCAAGCTTCTAGATGATTTCTGACGCTCGGTTAATTGATGCAGAACCCATCTATACAGCTTCTTTATCTTGCTGATTTGTTTCAAATGGTCCAATATTGTTGGAATAGTAACGTTGAACCTGGCTGCTAATTCATGAGTAGGTTGAGATGGATTCAGTTCCACTACAGCTTTCACCTCATCATCCACCTTGGTCTCAGGTCACCTACGTGGCTCATTTTTCAAGATTAAAATCACCACAACAGAACTTCTCAAACCATCAGTGTACTGTGCATGAATCAGCCATATCCTTCCCAAACACTTCGTTGATATTTTGGGCTGTCTGCACTGCATTGGTTCCACGACAAAACTCATATTCGAGAATAACACAAATTTTTGACTTATCCACGATTTCACAAAAATTGCTGTAAAAAAAAAAATTGAAAGATAATCACAAGCCAAATAGTGCTTTTGAAAGAATGAGGATGTACCTTCACAATAAAAATAAGAAGTATAAAAGTGAAAGTATTCCTGGGCGTGGTGGCTCACGCCTGTAATCCTAGCACTCTGGGAGGCCGAGGTGGGCGGATCGTTTGAGCTCAGGAGTTCGAGAACAGCCTGAGCAAGAGCGAGACCCCGTCTCTACTAAAAATAGAAAGAAATCAGCTGGACAACTAAAAATATATAGAAAAAATTAGCCGGGCATGGTAGCGCATGCCTGTAGTCCCAGCTACTCGGGAGGCTGAGGCAGTAGGATCGCTTGAGCCCAGGAGTTTGAGGCTGCTGTGAGCTAGGCTGACGCCACGGCACTCTAGCCCGGGCAAAAACGTGAGACTCTGTCTCAAAAAAAAAAAAAAAAAGAAAAAAAAAGAAAATGAAAGTGTTAGAGATATCAACTGTGTAATGTAATAGTTAAGGAAATAAAACATTTCATACTTGATAACCTAACACCGTTTGTAATAAACCCATAAACCTAAGTAAGTTTTTCCCTGAGTTTTTTGAGCCACTTCAACAAATTAAACCCATAAAGAGGGTCATGGAAACCTCAACTTGAAGCTAGTTGGTCAGAAGTTCTGGAGGCCCGGACTTGGAACTGGTGTGTGTTGGGGGCAGTTTTGGGGACTGAGCCCTCACCCTGTTGGGTCTGATGCTATCTCCAGGTAGATAGTGTCAGAATCGAATTAGAGGACATTTAGCTGGTGTCTGCTGCTTGGTGTGCGTGGGGAAAACCTGTGATTTTTGGTCGCAGAGTCATCTTCTGTGTTGATTGTGGTGGAGTTTAGAGGAAAGCACAGTTTGAGGAGTTTTTCCTAAAGTAGCATTTTTTCTGCAGCGTTAACAACGTCACCTTCATTGTTATGTGCTGCGGTTTGACTGCGACCTGTCACATGAAGTGAAGTGTGGAATTTTCCATTTGTGGTGTCATGTCAGTGCTCAGACAGTTTTGGATTTTGGAGCATTTTGGATTTCAGATTTTTGGACTAGGACTGCTCCATCTGTACTGTCAGCCAAAAGGTATAAGTGATGTCTCCTTTATGGGTTTTAAATGTATTTATCTCTTAAGAGATTGTTTTTAATTGGGATGGATCAGTTGATACTTGGTGGCTTCTGTCTTATGATCTGGATAGTCATTTTTTTTTTTTTTTTTGGATAGTCATTTTTTGGCATTGCTTTCAAAAACGAAAATCCAAAATTTTATGGATATTTCTGAAGTAAAGGAACATTTTTTATTTTATGCAATTTAATTATCAGTATTACAAAGAAAAAAGTACCTGAAAATTGAGTAAAATTATATACACTTATCACAGCTACACAAATATAGGCCAAGACTTGGATGACTGCAAAATTAAATGATCTGGTAAAAGTAGGTAGATTTTGAGTAACTCTTGTTACATTGTTTATGCCATGAAAAGGTAATAGAGTTTATATATGCATATTTTAAAATAACTTTGAAAACCTTTCTCAGACCTAAGATCAGAAACCCTTATTTTATTTCAGTTTCTAAAGTGATTCGTAGACTTTCAAATGATCCTATTTGTAACTCTTTAGTATCTGGACTACTCTAGTAAGAAAGAAGCTTTATATGACTTCAGTTAATCAGAAGTCATATATGTTGGTCTTTTTGATTTAACTAGCCACCTTTGTGCTACCCTGAGAGCAGATAATGAGAAATTAAAAGATACACAGTCTATATTTCAAGCAGCAAAATGACAACCCCAATGCTTCTCTTTTTGGTTTAAATGTTTTCTTGCCCCTGTTCTCAGCATTTTCCTTTACTTTTCCCCCATTCCGACATTTATTTTGGTCATTTTTGTATCTAGTGGTTCTTGGGTAATTAGTTCAATGTGAGATTGTCTCGAAACCAAAGTCTTATATAAATCTTCAAATCGTTGAAATCTGCGTATACCAAAATTTCAAAATAAATTTAAACTGTATATTTGTAGGATGAAAGAACAGTTTTTTTGAATAATGTGTTCACATGATTTCAAGTGTAAAAGGTACAAAAGATTTTCTCTTTGTTCTGTCTCTCGGGCACACTTTCCCCTTCTCTGCAAGCAACCCATATTACTAGTTTCTTAACCTTCTAGTATATATTCTAGTCTCCCTACATTCTTTCTTTCTTTCTTTCTTTTTCTTTTTTTTTTTAAATAAGAGACAGGGTCTTGCTCTGGCTTCCAGGTAGCTGAATACGTGGAGGTTCCTGGAGGGTGGTACGAGATTCCCAAGTAGCTAGGACTATAGGTGCCCACCACCACACCCAGCTAACTTTTAAAATTATTTTTCTGTAGAGACAGGGTCTCACTATGTCACCCAGGCTGTTCTTGAACTCCTGGCTTCAAGTGATCCTCCCACTTTGGCCTCCCAAAGTGTTGAGATTATAGGTGTGAGCCACCGTGCCTGGCTGCTCTTAAACACACACACACACGGTAGCATACTCTATAGACTGTTAATTAAACAGAAGATTTTTAAATTCTTTACATATTGGTGTATGAAGAGTGTATTTGAGATAGAAAACCTAAAATCGCGATGACTTAAAAAGGCATTTTTTTTTCTCTTATAAAAGTTCAGATAGGTGGTCTAGGGCTCATATAGCACTCGTGGTATTGTTCTTTTTCTCTTACTCTCTTTAAACTGAGGCATAGCGAAGACAGTAAAGTGCACAGATATTAAGCATACGGTCCAGTGAGTACTGGCAGTTGTGTGTACCTGTATAACAAATGCCACAGTCAAGATAGAGAGCCATGCAATCTATCCTCATCCCCCCAGCCCCCATCACATTTCTGATTGTCTGGGCTTTTTCTGCACTGTTAGTGCTGTGTGTGTTGCCTGTGTCCTCACTGACCTAGCTGGGTCTCCAGCTGTTGCAGCGCATTCTGAGCAGCGGGATGCAAGAAGGAGCAGAGGCTACTACACCTAGCCTTTTTAAAGGAAGGTTTCTAGAAACTGCCACTTCACAGCACTTTGAATTATGTTTGATTTGCTAGAATTTAGTGTTACAGTCCCACCTGAATGCAAGGGAGGTTAGGAAATGTAGTTTTCATTGTCTTTTTTCTATCACAAACAATGCTGCAGTGAATAACCTTGTTCCTGTGTTCTTTTGTGCAATAAATTCTTCGAAGTGGAACTCCTGGGTCAGAGTATTTGTAGTTGCACAGCACAACGATTTTTTTACAACCTTGCTGACACAGTTTTTGTATTTGCTAATCTCATAGGGTAGTTCTTAATTTGCCTGATAGGACATTTAGGTAGAGAGAGTAAGTACTTCTACCCTAAGGTACCGACGATGCCTTGAAAACATGGATGACACAGGTAGCTAATGTAATGCTAAGTCCGGTGAAGCATGTTTTCATTTTACTTAGTCCAGTCCTCAGGGGAGACTCATGGTTAAGGTTAGAAGAGAAGCTCTTTTACTCATAAATACTTCACAGTTACCTGACAGCAAGACAAGGGAGTAATGTGTTTTTCAGGAATTATCTTAATTAAAAAGTAAATTTAGGGTATAAGGTTAATGTAGCATTAATATTTTTTGTTCTGTTTTCTCTCACATACGTTCCTTAACATGTAGAAATGTGTTTTTGGTTAATCTTAGAGTATCCTTTAACGTAATGGGGAAAAAGAAAGTAATCGATACTGTTTTTTTGGGGGGTGCAGGGGGCAAGGTCTCACTCTGTTGCCCAGGCTGAAGTATAGTGGCATAATCACAGCTCACTGTAGCCTCGAACTCCTGGAGGCAAGCGATCCTTCTGCGTCAGCCTCCTGAGTAGCTGGGACTACAGGCAGGAGCCCCCAAACCTGGCTAGTTTAAGTGTTTTGTAGAGACGGGGTTTTGCTGTGTTGGCCAGGCTGGTCTTGAACTCCTGGCCTTACAAGATCGTTCTACCTCAGCCTCCCAGAGTGCTGCAATTACAGGGCAAGCCAACTTCTGTACTTTTGAAATTGTCATTTCTTTAGGTAAAGAAACTTAAGAAGAGCCAGCTATGATCTAAAGATAGAGATTTTGAGATACTTTCGGTACAGGATCATCCCACTTATTTAGAGATCAAATTTGTGTAAATCTGTGCTATTTTTAAAAGAAAAAGCAGTGAAGGCACAATAAGCCAAAGAGCAGGAAAAAAGTATTCCTTATACATATTAAATAGGCTTTGTAGTCAACCTCTGGCCCTTTCCTGAGGTCTTTATGTAAGGCTTAGAATAGAAACTGGTGCCTGTCATGTTCTTTTCTGTGTTCTTAGCACTGAGGGTGTTAGCTAGTACATGGTGGTTGTTCAGTAAACGTTTGTTGATTGCATGAATTTTTTTTTTTTGGTTAGCACAGGTTTTTTGGGTGTAGGGAGAGGGATACATTGTTAAGAAACTGACAGCAATGGCTGACATGTTTGCTTATTTGTTAGGTAGTGGTGGTGGTGTTAATCAGCTAGGCATACACTTACCTTAGGATTTGCATTGGCTGTTTCCCGTGCACACCTGCCTTCCTCACCTCCTTGGAATCTTCTCTCACACATCACCTTCTTAAGGAAGTATACTGACCACCCTAGTTACAACTGCCCCTCTTTCTCTGCACTTCCAACCTCCCTTCCCCAAGTCTATTTTCCCCCTTGGCAGTACCTTCTTGAAACATATTCTATTTTAACATATAATTTACTTATTATGACTATGATTTATTGTCTCACTACCAGAACGTTAATTCTTTGAGGGTTTTGTCATTTGTTCACTCTATTCCATGCCTAATAATGCTGAGAAAACATTTGTTGTGCAAATGAAAATAGGAAAGAATGTAACGTGAGAAATTTAGCTATGAAATAGCTTACGTTTTAATTGTATTTAAAAGCGTTATTTCCATTATTTAAAAAATAATTGAAAAATTTAAAATAATTTAAAATTTTTTCTTTTGGAACCCATTGTGTTCCACAGTGGTACCAAGGCAAACAAACTTGTGCTAAGTTTAAGGAGTGTATGTTCTGTGGGTGGAAAAGGGACTGAGTTTTGGCTTGCTCAGATGCATCATCTGTCTTCAAGCCTCTGGCATCTTTTTGGTGAAATTGTGTCTTTTAGCTTTCAGTGGTGGTTTTAGTTAATGGGAAAGAGAATACAGATGCTCCTTGATGTAAGTCCTAGTAAACCCATCATATGTTGAAAAATTGTAAGTTAAAAATGCGCTTAATACGCCTATCGAACATCATAGCATAGCCTAGCATACCTTAAACGTTCTCAGAACACTTACATTAGCCTACAGTTAGTTGGGCAAAATCTTCTAACGCAGAGCCTGTTTCATAATAAAGTATTGAATATCGTATGTAATTTATTGGATACTGTACTAAAAGTGAAAACAGATCAAAATTCCAAATTTGAAGTATGATTTCTACTGAATGTTTCACTTTTGCACCATGGTAAAGTTGAAAAATCTTAAGTTGAGCCATCGTAAGTCCAGGGACCTTCTGTGATTAAAAAAACCTCACTGTAGGTTCGAGTATGTTCCCCAGTGTGCAGATGGAACATCTCTTTCCTATTGAAGGTAGCTTTCCACAAAGTGAGGTGTGACAATATTAATAGTGAGCTTGCTTTCTTTGTTACTGTGGACTAGGCCTTATGCTAAATACTTTATGTGTATTATCTTTCCTTATTTTATACGATTTTTAATTTTATAAAAGATTATTTTAATCTTTATAACAACTCTAGGAGGTAAGTATTCTTGCCCCGTTTTTCTCACAGAAAACTGAGTCTTACATTAAGCCCCTCGCCTAGCTCTAGTAAGTGTTGGAGCTGGAATTCAGACTTGGGCAGTCTGACCTACAGAGGAACTTCACTACACAAAACACTTTCCTGGTGAAGAATGCTTAGAAGCAAAAAAGAAATTGGGAACAGCTTAGTGGAACACTAATGTCACAAAGACCTTTATGTTTTATTTGCTGTGTGTAGCTCCCCATGACTTAACTACGTTGAATGAGGCCACTGTGATTGAAGCGGTAATGATATGTTAAAGTTAACCAATGCTAATTTAAATAAAGTAAGTATATTTTCAATAAAGCCAGAGCTAGCTCCTAATTAGATCTTCTACTACTTAGCTTAGTTCAGGAATGATTTGGCTTATCACAGGGGCAGAATTTGTATGTTCTTCGTTTATCTTCCCTAAAAATTAGATTTAGCAGGAGGGCAAAAGTTGTAAGTGTCTAGCTGGATAGGAAGTATAATCTAGTGGCGCAGTAGAGAGGGGAGGACAGTGGGTAGATTTTGCTGTTTCAGATTTTTAAAAGAAAACTTCCCCATAATTTATATAGAATTATACTAATGGGAAGAGTCTTCCTCTGCCTACCATACAACATAATTTTTAATTTAAAATTTTTATTAGAATATTCTATTAAATGTGAATTACCTTTTCAACCTTAATTAGCAATTTGTCTCTTTTTTCTTGTAATACAGTATATTTTATTCTCCCTGCCAGAAAAATATTTGTGTTCTGTTCTAAGGAGCCTCAGATTATACCTGGTTATCTCTTGTATCATAAAATAATTTTAATTTCAGTTTTAAAACAATGGTGGTTTAGGGGATAAGTTAGAATCTACAATTACAGGAAATTACGTGTAAGTTTATATATTTATATGCTGAAGCCAGTACCGTGTTCTGTGTAGGAGAGGGTGTAGGATCCTACTGTGTAGACAGCTAGTGGATTATTTTATTTAAAAGTCTTAAAAGTGAGACATGAGGTACTTTGTTTGAGATATATTGAGACTGTTTTCTGGGTTGAGATGATTATTGGTGAGAGAGTCATTCCCTTCTAGAACCGTGGTGAGAACAGCATATTTAAGTACTTTTCTTGATGCTTTCACCCACTTTTAGTGGATGAAAATACTGGAGAAAGGTTTTTCTTGTACACCCTTCCCTCCACCCCCAAGTATCCAGTAAAGCCTTCTTTCTGAAATGCATGTTGTTGGTGGGGAAAAAATACAAATACAGTGGTTCAGAAGCACTTGTGAAAGTGGTAGTCCCCTCGCCCCAGCCCTCCTCAGCTCAGTTTTCTCTCTAGGGGAACCACTTCAGTTGTTTCTGTTTTTGATTCTTGTAGTGATAATCTCCCGCATTAATATGCTTATACTTCAGTTTCCTGTTTCTTTCTTTTTTTTTTTTTCCAGACACCATCTCGCTCTGTTGCCTGGGGCTATAGTGCAGTGGTGTTATCATAGCTCACTTGTAACCTCAAACTCCTGGCCTCAAGAGATCCTCCTGCCTTAGCCTCCCAAGTACCTGGGACTACAGGCATGTGCCACCATGCTGGGCTGCTTTTTCTGTTTTTTGTAGAGATGAGGGGGGTCTTCTCTTGCTCAGGGCCATCTCAAACTCTGGCCTCAAGCGATCCTCCTACCTCATCCTCCCAAAGTACTAGGATTATAGTTGTGAGCAAACGCACTCTGCCCAGTTTCTTGGTTTGTCAATTTTAAGCATTCTCTGTTGACTTTCTGCGGTAATACTCAAGATTCTACTCCCATTTATCACCTGTCAAGAACTGTGAAAGTTCTGAGATTTTTAAATTTAATTTATTTTTTGTAGAGATCAAGTCTTGCTATGTTGCCCAGGCTGGTTTCGAACTCCAGGCCTAATGCAGTCCTCCCACCTCATCCTTCCAAAGTGCTGGGATTACAGGCTTGAGCCACTGTATCCAGCCTAAGGGGACTGAGATATTTACTTTACTTGAAAGCCAGCAGGGTAGCCTGCAACAGTTTAATGGATGCTGGTAGAAGACACAATTCTCCTGGGTCAGAGATAAAGTGCAGTGTATTACTCCCAGCAATAGCAGTAGCCAGAGTGTCAGCATTTATGTACCAGTTTCCTGAGCCCTGATTCCCACAGGGCATTGCAGAGAGGGCCATATAACGTCTGTTCACCTAGTGGTGAAGAAACCCTTGAGCTTAGGGATTCCAAAAATTTTAATATATTTAATTTAGCCGAATATATCCAAATCATTGTCATCTTGACATATACTCAGTATATTGTAAAACTAGTTAGTAAGACATTTTACATGACTTCTAAGACTTCTCCCAAGTCTTAGAAATGTGATGTGCACTTCACACCCAGAGCATGACTCAGTTTGTATGAGGCACATACAAAGACAGTGTAGTTCTACCAAATGTTTCATAATGTTCAATAAGCACACCTGCCCTTTGCTCTGGAGGAAGACTTTACCTCTGTCTTCTAAGGCTGTTTGCTATATGAACATCCTTGAAAATATTGTCCGAAACAGAGTAGTCAATGCCTTGCTTGCAAGACCTGTAGAGAGGCCTGTGAAGAATTATTTTCCGACACCATTACCTCACTCTTTACCTTTTTTGTACAGTTACATCATTTTTAGCTCTCTAGTCACTTTGGTAATACTATATATATTGATTTTTATTTCACTAACAATGGATATCTTTTGACTTCTTCCTTTGTAAGAGGAGGTTTTTTTTTTTAACTTAAATTTTGTGGTACCTTTATGTATACAAGGACTGTCCGGAAAGTATCCAGCCATTGTTAATATAATGAGAATGGTTTGTGCAACACCGGTACAACCTGGCAGCCAAGGAGAGTGGGCTGGAATGCGCATGTGTGAACAATGACGACTTCACTATACTAGTCAGTGGGACGCTAGAGGCTGTTGAGTGAGCATGTGTACTGTGTGGCCATTGCGTTGTAAGTGACCGAGCAAGTAGAGCAATGAATCTGCATCAAATTTTGCGTTAAGTTTGAACATTCCTCTGCAGAAACTATTTGGATGATTCAGAAGGCTTTCGGGGACGATGCAGTATACCAGAAATAAAAATGTGGCACAAACGCTTCAAAGATGGTCGAGAATCTATTTTAAGTGATCCATGTTTTGGAAGGCCTGCAACAAGCAGAACACCTGAAATGTTGAACGTGTGCGGATTAGGTTAAGAGACGCTGGGAGAACGTATATCCCATTGAGCGTACTAATGACTCTTATAATTCTGAATATACAAAGGTGATTTTTTTAAATTTTAGAATTTGATTTAATACTGTAAAGAGCACATGTGCCAGTCAGATTTAAAGTGTGGCCTTTTCTTTTTGGTAAAGCAGTATTTGTAAGGTGAGATGACAGTTGATTAGAAGTTGTAAACCAGATTCCTTGGTACTGCAGTGAACTACTCTTCACATAATGAACAAGGAGAAGCAGCTCTGTTAAAGGAAACATTAAAAATAATCTTCTTTATTAACATTATTTAGTATTGGTGGCTTTATTTTCTTAAATATGAAGATAGTGAAGTTCCCCAGTTTTCTCCATGGAATGAGGCATTACTGTGTTAATGTCCTTTGGTAGGTCTTGAGCTAGAAAATAACCTAGCACAGTACGAAGAATGGAAGAGACATTTGAATGTTAGTTTCCTTTTCTATAAGCTTGGCCATAATTAATTTTGAAACTCTTCTGTCTTCAGTAGAAAGTTTTAGGTACAAGGCAGGTGGCCAGGGATGCCATACCCAGTCTAAAGGGTTAGGTTGGGGTCAAGGACAAGTCTGTGAGAATGAGCCAGAGTTTACAATCTGAGTCACTTGGTCAGGACAGGCTGTAGAACAATTGGCTAGAGTAGGTGAGTCATGTCACATGTATCCACACCAGAATACACTATTTCTTGACCCTCTCCCCATGCCTACTCCTCTGACCCCTGTCTAGCAGATAGTACAATTCAGAAAATAGGCATTGGATCAGTTCTAGGACTATAGGAAGAATAGTAATGGGATTACAGGAGGACAGAGCAGCAGAGGGGCCATCGGGAGCTGGGACCAAGCAAGGAGGCTCTCCAAAAAATGTAAATATAATTTCAGCAGCAAGGAAGGGCGAAGTAGTTGCAAAGTTACATGCATGAAGTCTAATGAGAACAAAAATAAAGGAGTAATTCCTGGCTCCTTAAATGATAGTTTCTTTCATGAGACCTCAAAACAGTTTACTGGTAAGAGTATTCTAATTAAACCTCCAGGTTTGAATAGCAAGACATCACATGGAGATGATTTTTAGAATTTATTTCTCTATCAGCTAGAATTAGTTATTTGGACCTGGGATAATTACCATCTGTTAATTTGCCTGTGTCTGGTTGTACAGGAAATTTGTACTATGTTAGGCTAGTTAACAGGATAGAAATTTAAATGCCTTTACTCCCATCAAGTGATTCTGTAGTATCTTGTTTGTGCAGAAAATGTGGAGATACAGGAGTCTCCTCAAGGAAACTCCCTGTAGTAGTTGTTTTTCTCATGGCCAGCAGTGGGTCTGAATACTCTGTCTAGAATAGGCTTTATAATTAGAAAATAATGCTAAATGGTTACTTATTAGATATGAGAAACAAATTTTATGGTGTTTCCTGAGTTTAAATAAGAATTGATTAAAGCCTAAGAAATTGTTTTTTCTTTGGAAAAATCTCTTTTTAAATCCAATTTAAGTAGTTTTTGGGCAAATGCAGCAAAGAATAAGGGACTTGCCTTTGATTTGAACTGGATGTGTTTCCTATTTCTGATGAATAATGGGAGTAGTAAAGAGGCTAAGAGTTGTCAGGGCTTGTAAAGAGATCGTGGAATTCAATAGTGTGGATGAATCTAAGGTAATTAAGTCTTGCTACCAGTGTTTGCCTCCCAGGGATCCTTAATTTAAGTAAGCATAGTTCATACTCTGGAATATACTCTGAAAACAAAATAGTGTGTTTTTATATGCATTAATTTCTAGGGCTCTTTGCAGATATCTTAAGTATAGGCTATTCATCCTTTAAATTTTGAGTAGTCCCACTATGTCTTAGTAACATTTCCGGAACTCCCCCAGCTATAAAAAAAGATTATGGAAGAATAATTACCAATTTTTATTTGCTTTGAACAAAGTAGACAGGATCACTCTGCATAATTATAGTACCACCTAGGTACTGTGCTAAGCAGTTTAATCCTCACCATGACGCTGTGAAACAGTGACTCAGAAATAGTGACCTGCCCAAGGGCTACTCCTAGAGTGGAATCTAGGCTTTATATGAATTGAGGTGATATTTTGCTTAAATCTTTGGGAGGCGAGAGAGTCTTTTCTGTGTAAATTACTACATCAAAGCTAAGCTCATGAAATCATAATTTACGAAGTAGATTAACTTTTACCAAATATCACAAATTAGAATTTAGTAGCTAGGACAACTCTCTCCCACCCCCACAGGGAACTAAACTCGAAGTAGAATCTCCAGTTTGTAGGTGTTAGCCTGTGGAGGGCTGTTAGGAAGAGAAGAATTTGGATCCCCTTCTCTTTTTTTTTTTTTTTATTTAAACAATAGAGATTTATTTTCTCACAGTTCTGGAGTCCAGGAGTCTAAGATCAAGTTGACTTCAGGGTTGGTTTCTTCAGAGGCTGATGGCCGTCCTCACAGTGTGTCCTCACAGGATCATCCCTTGGTTTGTCCCTTTATCTGTTTTTATAGTTGTAAAGTTTCTGGGAATTTTGAAGCCATAGGAACATGCTTTGTTTTTTTTAAAGCCCCTTAATTTCCTTCTTCATCTTGCTTCCCACCTCCCCCCCCACTAAAAACAATCACTTTTGTGAAAGAGGGATAAAGGAGACATGAACTCAGCAAGGCTTTCTCCTTATTCTAGGCTCCTGTTGGTGTCCTTTGTAAGTTCCTTACCTGCTAACTATTGGAGTTCTTTCTGTAGGGCTTTGTTCTAGGTTATTGGTTCTCTAAGAATGGTTCGCCAGACCAGCAACATCAACTTCACCTGGGAACTTGTTAGAAATGAAAATTATCAGGCTCCACCTAGACCTAAAGAATCAGAAACTCTTGGGATGGGACCTAGTCAGCTGTGTTTTGATGTTTGCTGTAAGTTGAAACCCAGTGTTTTAAGGCATTCTTGCTCCGTTTGCTCCTTAGGTATTTCGTTTGTTAGCATGGGTTGAGTTATACTATCTTATATGCCCATACCTTCACATTTATCTCTTTGGTCCAGTTCTTCTGAGGACCAGGTGCGTATATCCATCTGCCTGTTATTCATCTTGACTTTGATGTCTCATAGTTTCTCCAGCTTAACTTGTCTAAAACTGAACTCAAAAATTCTCTCAACCACCCTTTCCTAGGCTCAGTAAAAGGCATTACCATCTACCAAGATGTTCAAGTTAGAAACCAAAGCTTGGTTCACTCAATTGCGCAAGTACTAATAAGTTTTAAGTATATTGCACTGTACTGGCTGAGACTATGTACACATACAGACAGACAAAAATAGTGATAGTTTTAATTACATAATGAGTAAATGTAATGAATAATCCAAGTTAAGTGTGAGACAGGTTATGTCTTTTAGGAAGTCTAAATTCTCAGAACTGCATGCCTTGCCGAGTATGATTCCAGAGTTTAAAGGCTAAGTATAGTCGACCCTTTAACAACATGGGTTTGAACTGCGCAGGTCCACTTCTGCATGGATTTTTTCAACCAAATGTGGATTGAAAATAAAATATTCATGAGGTGCAAAACCTGTGTATACGGAGGGCTGACTTATGTATTGGGTTCTGCAGGACTGGCTGTGGTACTTGAATATGAGTGGATTTTGGTATATGTGGAGGTCCAATTCCCCGCATATACCAAGGGATGACTGTAGTATAAACATGGCCTCTCAACTCAAGTACATCATCTAGTGCTCAACCAAAGAAACTTGTGTATAAATATATAATGTATTTGATTACTATACAGGATTGAATATACAAACTATATCTGTTGTAATTGGTGGGCAATTTCCAGGAAAGGGTTGGTGAAGTGTCATTTGTAAAATGGGGATAATAACCATCCAAACCTCAAGTAGTTATTAAGTGCAGTGATATATTTAAGGACTTAGAGTAAGCAGCAGTGCCTGGCACATAGGTGAAGGTTCTGTAAATGTAAGTTATGGTATTACGTCTCTTCCCCCTTGTCACTCCAGCCATTCTTGAATTCTCTTAGCTACAAGTAGCTATTCAGATGTGCCATGCACTGTCTGTCATGCTTTAAAACGCTTATGCATCCAGGTCTTCACTTAACCCTGCCCTGATTGTCTAGATTAGGTTATGATTCCATTTATTTGTTTCCGTAATACCCTGTACTTCGCAGTGCTTTATAAACATAATTACTGTTATTTTTAATAACAGCTTTGTTGAAATATAATTCACATACCACACAATTCACACATTTAAAGTGTATAGTTCAGTGCTATTCATAGAGTTGTACAACTCTCATCACAATCAATTGTAGAACATTTGTCTCAAATGAGAGCACCACTTGCTGTCATGAAGACAGAAAAAAAATTCCCGTACTCATTAGCAGTCATTCCTCCTTCCCCCTAACCTCTAGCCCTAGGCAACCACTAAATCTTTCTCTATAGATTTGTTTATTCTGGACATTTCATATAAATGGAATCATATAACCTGTGGTCATTTGTGTCTAGTTTCTTTCACTTAGTATAGTGTTTTCAAAGTTCATTCATGTTGTAGCATGTATCAGTAGTTCATTCCTTTTTTATGGCTGAATAATATTCCATTGCATGGATATACCATAATTATTTATCCATTCATCAGTTGATGGACATTTGGGTTTTTTTCACTTTTTGGCTATTACGAATAATGCTGCTATGAACATTTATGTATGAGTTTCTGTGTGTGGACATATGGTGTCATTTCTCTTGAGGATATATGTACCTAGGGATTGCAGGATCATATGGTAAGTCTGTGTTTAACCTCTTAAGGAACTGCCAGACTGTTTTTCCAAAGCTGCTGCACATTCATATTCCCCCCAGCATTATGTGAGTTTTCTGATTTTTCCACATCCTTGCTAGCACTTACTGTCTTTTTGATTCTAAGCATCCTAATGGGTATGAAGTGCTATCTCATTGTGGTTTTAATTTGTATTTCCCTAATGGCTAATGATGTGTTGAGCATCTTTTCATGCAATTATTAGCCATTGGTATATCATCTTTGGAGAAATGTCTATTCATATCTTTTTTTCATTTTTAAAATTGGGTTATTTGTCTTTGTAGATTGAGTTATAAGTGTTCTTTATACGTTGTAGATTAAAATCCCTTATCAGATATATGATTTGCAAGTATTGTCTTCCATTCTGTGGGTTGTGTTTTTTCACTTTCTGATGGTTAATATTCTAAGTTTTTAATTTTGATGAAGTCCAATTATCGTTTTTTTCTTCTGTTGAACTTTCAGTGTCATATCTAAAAAACCATTGTTTAATTCAAGGCTATGAAGATCTATGCCTTTGTTTCTTCAAAGAGGTTAACAGTTTATCTCTTGCATGTAGTATATGTAATTAATTTTCAGTCTTTACTTTTAGAATATCAGCATCATAGAGGTGAGATGATGTTTGTCTTATACACTTGTCTTTTGGGCATTAAGATTTGGAAAATACTAAGTGTTCCAAGATGATAGTGATTTTGGAAAGACAAAGACATTAAGTGTATACTATCAAAAGGTGTTCAATCTATGGAGGATTTAGAGAGGCTTTCTACACAAATGAATATCTGTAACACCTAACTTTTGAACAGTTTTTCCTAGTTTTTTTTTTTTTTTTAAGAGTCAGTGTCTTCAAATGTTTATAGCAACACAATTCACAATTGCAAAGTGTGGAAACAACCCAAGTGCCCATCAATACACGAGTGGATTAATAAAATGTGGTATATATATACCATGGAGTACTACTCAGCCATAAAAAATGGCGAGCTAATACCTCTTGTATTAACCTGGATGGAACTGGAAACCATTATTCTAAGTGAGCTATCGCAACAATGGATAAACAAACACCACATGTACTCACCATTAAATTGGCACTAATTGGACGACACGTGCACATACAGAAAAAAAACTCATCAGAGATCAGCAGGTCGGGGGGAGAGGAGAGGATGAGTAAATTCACACCTAACAGGTACAATGCACGCTATCTGGTGATGGGCACACTTACAACTTTGATTCAAACTGTACAAAAGCAGTTTATGTTACCAAAACGTTTATACCCCCATAATACTCTGAAATTAAAAAACAAAAAAGTCCTCTCTCTTTAAAAAAGGGAGGGGGAGAGAGAGATGGGGTCTTGCTATATTGCTCAGGCTGGAGTACAGTAGCTACTCACAGGCATGATCATAGCTCACTGCAGCCTCCAACTCCTGGGCTCAAGTGATCCTCCTGCTTCAGCCTCCTGAGTAGTTGGGACTATAGGTGCACACCACCATGCCTAGCTAATTTTTTTCTCTTTTTGGCTCTGATTGTATTTAAAGCTGGGAAGTGAAATATTACATTTTGTTAGAGTTGCCAGGAGTTGAATTATATTACAGATTAAGTTTAGGAGACTTGAAATAAATGTGTTTATTATGATTGTCCTCAGTTCTCACAACCTGGTCTGTTTAGCTTTACATATTTGGGCTTCGTAGCTGAGCATTTAATGCATTTGCATTTAGGCTTAGAGTTTTGTTACTGTTCTTCATCACTGATTCTTAAAGAATGAATCTATGAACAAGTCCCATGTTCCCTTCTGATAAAAATTCATGCCACTTTCAGGTGATCTGATCCTACCTCCAGTGAGTATTAAAAGACAATTTTCTGATTATTTCTACCAGTAAAGAGGATTTTGTGGGGTTTTTCTACCATGGATTGTGTTACCCCCTCCTGTAATACTACTTTGGGGTTAGGGTGGCATTTGAAATGAAAACTTCGACATATATATGTATGTTTTTTGAGACAGGGTCTCACTGTCACCCAGACTGGAGTGCAGTGGTGTGATCATAGCTCACAGCATCCTTGAACTCCTGGGCTCAAGTGATTGTCTTGCCTCAGCCTCCCAAGTAGCTGGGACTACAGGCATGCACCACCATGTCCCACTAATTTAAAACAATTTTTTTTGTAGAGACAGGGTCTCTGTATGTTGTTCAGGCTGGTCTTCAAACGCCTGGCCTCAAGCAATCCTCCTGTCTCAGGCTCCCAAAGTTACCATGCCTGGTAACTTTGATTGCCATGACTTTCTAGAATAATGTAGACTTTGTCATCATAAACCTGCATGTTTAATCTTTTGAGAAGGGAGAATTGGCATGTTGCTAATGAGTAATTTTGTGGATAAAATACCTGACTAGGTGTCAGGCTTTTTTTTTGTTATTAGATTGATGTTATTAAGTAATTTCAATATAAGAAGTATCACAACTAGTATGTTAACAAAATGTAGGTAGATACATTGCTAGACTGACTTCAGATGTAGAATCACGGAGGAAAATTCCTGAGACTAAGCTAAATCATGGAGGGAAAAATGTCCTCATTTAACACATATATACTTTTAAGTGTGGGTTTAAGAAGACCTTGATAACATGTTCTGATTAAAAAAAATGTGTTCGTATGTATTTAGGATTTTAATGTCAGAAAATAAGCAATCCGATACCTTGTAAAGATACACAAGGGAAAGAAAAGTATTTGGGTTTATTGCTTAGTTACAGTGACATGTATGCTGCTCAAGTGATGAAATTGTTTAATGTGAGTTAGTGTATGTCTCAATTCTAATGAAACTGGCTCTAAGTCTGTATTTATGCTTGTAATTTTAGCTTTTGCTATGGTAACCTCAGTTCTATCATTAAGAAGTGTAAAAAGTCAGCCATGCATTGAGTGCTGTACTTTTTATGTTAGGAGGAGCAGATTATAGTAAAGTATAGTCAGTACTTGAAACACCAGCCCTCTAACTCATTAACACAATCACCATCACTCTCATCCTTGAAAATATCTATAAGAATATATGAATTGAGGTGCTAAGTATACATAATCTTATGACACTTTTGGGGGGCAGAATCCTTTAATGAGTTCTTATATATTTCATTCTCCTCATCCCCACCTACCGCTTTTAATGTGAACTTTAATAATTTTATGTTTTTATGATTTTTTTTGATCCATAGCAGTCATTTAGTTGCAAAACAAAAGCAACAAAACACCCCAAATTACAGCTCCCACAAATGTCAAGAAAATAGAGTTCCTGCACTTCAAAGTGGAGAAGGTGAGGTGGGAGTTTGAAATAAATGGTTTATTAGTCGTCTGGGTTCAGTTCACTTAAGCTGTTTTTTCTTCTGGCCTTTAAGTAAGTTCCACATACGTAAAACAGATTGAATTTTTTCAATTATATTTTCTTGTTTTGTCAATTTATTTTTAAAATGATTGCTTCCCTCTAAATGTATAATTTAGAAAGATTTGCAGAATTGTCTGTTTTTATTATATGTGACCATATTACCCTCCAAGAAGGACTACATATTCTGTTTTTTAGATAAGGGGAAAAAGCTAGTTCACGAAAATTGGCAGTGTTTTGTGAATGCCATTTTGGGATATAAGATATGCCCATTTTGCCTTTTGCAGTGCTTTTGGCAGGTGCTGAACTTCTTGCCTCATTCTCACCTAATCTGCTGGATAAATGTAAAAGTATGTCCTCAATGTTATATAATAAGTGATTTTTGCCTAAAGTCACCCGTAAATAGCAGATAATTCAGGGGTCAGCCATTGTATTGTAATAATCTTTCTAGGTTTAGAGCTCTGAGACTGGTTTTTAAAAAAATTTTTTTAAAGATTTATTAAAAATATTTTTACCTACTTTGTTTATGTGTTTTTTGGTGGAAATTATCATAATCTTCTAGTAAATTAGGGGAGGTATTGGTGAACCTAGAGCAGGAACTATCCAAGAAGAGCTTTAACTCTTTGGAGTTCTTTTAAAAAATGATCTGAGAAGATACTCCCCCTTTAAGTCCCTTTTCAGTTTAGTTTAAGCAATAGATTTCTCTTGTACCATCAACTGACTATGTTAGGTCCGATTTCCCTTGGCCCCGAGAACAGAGAGACGGAGTCACCGAGGCTGCAAATGGTAAAGGAGTTTATTGCCTGGCTCGAGCTAGGATCCCTGTCCGAGAGCACCAACGCAGTGGCCTCTCCTATGTACCAGGACCAGGACCCCGCCTTGGGGTGAAAGTTAAGCTTTTATACCTTTTTGTGCACACGACACACGCAGGTTCCACACGACACGCTGGGCACACCATCCCCCTCCCCTTTAGTCCATTGGTTCCTTTGAAAGTGGCTGATTGTTTTGACTCCTGATTGGTTGGCTCCAAGCCTCGGCGGGATTTTTGATTTTCGTGCCGGCGCCAATTGTGGTCAGCGTCATTCCTGGGAAACCGAAACTCAGGCCTACTCCAGGAAGTTCAGCCTGTCACGGAGTTACTTCTGCTCTTATTCCTGTTTTTCTTTTCATTCTGATTTGCTATACTTAACAAACAACTAAAGCAAGTACGGTCACAGAAACAAATAGCATCAGTTAGAATCAAAGACAGCACACTTTAATCTCAAACAATACATCCCACACTAAACAAAGTATATTCTCCTACTATCAATTCCTGTTTTTCAACTAACCTAAAATATATATTAGTGCATTAGAATTGCAACTGAAGATTATTTGAAAAATGAGTCTTAAAAGTCAGCAATAAAATTGTTTTACTGTAAAAATCAGCTCAATAGTAGGATTTTCCCCACTTTCTTCCACCATACTAAATACTACATCTGTGTATAAGGGGCTACATTGACTTAATTGTAAAGTCATAATTTATCATTGTTGGGGCTGTTTTTCAGGCCTTTTCTGAGTTTTGCCTTGAAGCCAAGTCAACAAAGCATTAACCAAAATAATTATTTTAGACCGAATGCATTGAATAAAATATTGACAGGCCACAATGACTGATAAACTGTACCACATTTTAAGCCTTTGTGGTTTAGTAGTAGCTTACTGTTTTATCAAATGGACTTTACATTCCAGCTGAAAGACCTACTTAAATATATGTGCATGTATATAATATATAATTCCCCTCTTTACCTAATCATTTAAAAAACAATTTGAGTTTATACTCTGCTTGAACGTAAGCGTGAAGTTATGTGAACACTGAACTTTCAAAAATAATTCTCTAATGTTTTGGACTTCGTTATGATTAGAAACATGGAGTCAGGAAAACCATATGGGAGAATAATTTGTTTCCTGAGGAATAAAAGCTGTAGGATACCCACTTAAAAACCAAGCGTTAGGCTTTATGTTGCTACTTATTGCCTTCATTCAGTTGCCACTTTTACTAAGTGTTTGTGAAGCACGGATTTTCTCTATCAGCACTATATAATTTTGAAAATTTCTACTATATTTGTTTCTACAGAGCATCCTTTTGAAAATTGCCATGTCAAATCTAGCTTCCAGTGCGTGTGTTTTAAGTTTACAGATTATACAAGGAAGCTATATATGGTTTTTCCAACCTTTGGGCTTAAAAAACAGGCTGTATTTAGGCCTTAGTAGATGGAAACCTTTCTTTCTCGAGTAGTGCTTTTCAGATAATAAAAATTTTTATTGTGTAAAGAAGGAAGGGAACGTAGCATCTGCATTAGGGTCATTTTTTCCTATATCCTATTAGCTAATTCCAAGATTGTTTAATATGGTATCCACCCATTTCATTTGGCTGCACCCTTTGCTCTCATGAAAGTAAGACCGATTGTTCTGAATTGCTATGTATATGTGCTTTGGCACAGCATGAAGGTACCCTTAATCACACTGCCATTGTCTTTAAAACAGCTTGCAGTTATGGCTACAAATAAATGGGTGTGACAGAAGGGCAAGACAGATAATGGTTCTTTTTTCCGTCCCTACTGTTTTGCTGATCTGCTTTGTTCTATTTACTAGCCTTTTGTGTTCCCTGGGCTACCTACTGTATTTTCTGTATATTGTTCCTAGTCAACTAAAATGTGGTTGCATATTTGTCACTGTAACTTTAACATGCCTACAGCCCAACCCCTTCGAATCCTTTTCATGGAGGCAAGCAAAACAAAATGTGTGGGAAGAAGTTGAGTGGCCTTGCCTCTGCTGGCATTTCTCCCCCACTTTTATGTTTAAATACTTAAGCACTTAAATTATTTTGTGTGACTCTTGTCCTACGAATATTTATTTACTTTTGTCTGGTTTAGAAATTTGGTTTTAATCCCTTTCCTCTTTTCACTGCACATCTTTACTGTGTAATTTCTATTTTAAAAGGGAGTTTCTATGGAAAAAATGACTGGCTGTTTGAGTGGCTCTGTTTTCAATTGCTCAGAGATTTTGTACCGATATGAGGAAAGATTTTATTTCTGTCATACTTTATTCTCATTTTAAGTAACTTTATCAAGTCATGTGGGAGGAGATATAGATAAATACCCATAATACAGAAGTCAGAAAAGCTTCTTTATTGCTTTAGGAGGTTACCTCTGAATTATACATTTCTCACTGACACCTTTAAGAGAAGGAAACATTTAATGACCTTCCTGGCAATCTCATGCCTGCTAATATTTATTTCCATTTTATTCTTTTTTTTTTTTTTTGAGACAGAGTCTCACTCTTTTTGCCCAGGGCTAGAGTGCCATGGGGTCAGCCTAGCTCACAGCAACCTCAAACTCCTGGGCTCAAGCGATCCTTCTGCCTCAGCCTCCTGAGTAGCTGGAACTACAGGCATGCGCTACCATGCCCGGCTAATTTTTTCTATATAGTTTTTAGTTGTCTGATTAATTTTTCTATTTTTAGTGGAGATGGGGTCTCACTGTTGCTCAGGCTGGTCTCGAACTCCTGAGCTCAAATGATCCTCCCGCCTCGGCCTCCCAGAGTGCTAGGATTACAGGTGTGAGCCACCGTGCCCGGCCTATTTCCATTTTATTCTTTCGAAGATGGTGGATCAGGGAAAACGAGCATTTTGCGTATAATTACAGGCACATAGTCTGACTCCAGAACCTGTTCTTTATGTTTTAACGATATCATCTTCCACCTGAAGTAGCTTATTTCTAGGGTCGGTTTGTCCTTCAGGAGATCCACTGGAGAGTATAAAATATTTAATATCTGAAATTAGAATTTGATAAAGTACACTAGGGAAAAAGAATAATTTGTCTTTGATTTCTCATGTAATTAATAGTGTCACCTCTAAAGGTACTGCTGTAGTACTTTAACATAGACTTTAAAATTTGATCTTCACGTTAAGATTCTTCTATGGTTGAGTTAATTATCTTCATTTTGTAGATGATGAAACTGAGGTACAAGCTTAAACTAGGTTTTCTTACAATAGCTTGAAGCATATTGTTCACAATGTATTAAATGCAAAGTCTTGCTAGATTTGAGGTTCAGGTTTTGGAAGAAACAATAGTTTACTGTAAACAATATTCAGTGATTTGGAATCAGGATACTTCAGGAAAGCAGTAGCACCAGTTCCTCCTTAGTTCTCTCATCTTTAAAATGAAGAGGCTGAACAAAGTCGTCTTAATACCTCTTTAAATGCTTCAGAATGGATTATACTTTAAAAGCTTCAGGGGTCCAAGAATTTGAATGAGTAAGAAAATTACTTGTTTTTGCTAATCTTTAAGTGAAATTATTTAGCATTTCCTTCAACCACAACACTACTAGCAATACCTGTGATTTTTTTTTTTAAGCCAGTCAAATTTAGCAGTGGAGGGTTGTAATTACCTGTGATTTTGTCATCAATAGAAATCATAGGGTTTTTTTTTTTATCATATTGTAGTTGTTGCACACATCTTAAAAATATTATTTGTGTTGGTCATGGTCATTAGAGCTCGTTATTGAATATATTAAAAAAAGAAGGCTGGGCATAGTGGCTCATGCCTGTAATCATGGCACTTTGGTAAGCTGCTGTGAGAAGATCAGCTGAGGCCAGGAGTTGAAGACCAGCTTGGACAACATGGCGAGACCCCATCTGTTAAAAAAAATTAGCCAGGCATGGTGGCACATACTCGTAGTCTTACCTACTGGGGAGTCTGAGGTGGGAGGATTGCTTGAGCCCAGGAGTTTGAGGCTGCAGTGAGCTATACGATGATGCCACTGTACTCCAGCCTGGATGACAAAGTGAGACCTTGTCTCAAATAAATAGAAGCTGGGGGAGGGAGGGAAAGAGAAAGAAAGAATTTAGTATCAGGAGTTTTTGAAAATATTTTAACCGTGTTTTAATGTAATTGGTTTTCTCTGCGCATGCACATGCGTATGTGGATACATATGTATATTTTCCTTTAAAAATATGCTGAGGGTCTATAGTCTTTACACACTGGCAGGAGTTTATGGCACAAAAAATGTTAAATACCTCTGAGCTGCAAGTTCTCCACAACGAATACAAATGGCCTAGGTTGATTCTGGTTGATGCCCTCCCCACATCCCCCATGGTGGCGGTGGCAGTGGTCGTGGAGGTGGTCCTGGTGGTGGTGGTGAAGGTGATGTGGTGGCTGTGTGTCAATGGGGGAGTTGTCTGTGTAGCAATGTCGCAGGTTTCCATAATGATTGACTATGATTGTATCACATTTCTCTAATACTGAGCAAGCTAGACAGAAGAAAAATCATGATGATAAAAATGAATTTATGATTGTTTTGGATATCCTTTTTGCAAGAATTAACTTTCTAAGCAGTTGTTCCATTCGAGGGATGTAGGAAAAGACCTTTTGTTATCTGCTGTTGATTTTCCAAGCAGGAGGACTAGCTTGCCAAGAACAAAAGTTACCCACACAACACATGCACTGCACAAAATATTTCTGTAACAGAAAATCAGTTGGAAGCTTCATTACTTGAAAAATATTAGAGCATTCACTGCTAAGTTTTTGTGTGATCGTGTTTTTTGTTTGGTTTTTTGCTTTCTTGGCTCTTCATAATTTATGTATAAACTGGTTATGAGGAAGGAAATAGTAACAAATCTTCTTATTAGTAAGAATCAGGAATGCACAAAACTCAGTAGTATCTTAATTGGAACACAAAGACTGCTGGAGTTCTGTCCTGTGGTGAGCTGGTTATTCCATTTGTAAGGCATTTATCTTTAGATTGGGTAGGGTGGGATTTGCATTCCCCGGAGTTACAATGAGTTTCCAGATCCTTATCAGTCAGTATTAGGAGTGACTGTTTTTAATAGTGATAATGGGGCTGCTATTCCCAGGAGGAAACTTAGTCACTGGCAGAATTGTCAGAACCCTGAAATAGTTTGAAAAAACTCAGGATGGAAAAGCAAGCTGTGTCAAAAACAAAACAAAAAACTCTAGCTGCTTTTTTGTGGAGGTTGAGACATGGGGATGGATGGAAGTGGCAAGAAACCAGATGAACTTCCCTGAAGTCTGTGAGCTATCTAGAAGCCAGAAGAGATTAGTGTTATTTACCTAAAGTACTGCAATGTGAACATGAAGTTTTGAGTAAGATTAAGTTGGTAACAGCCACTACTATGGAAGTACGTTCTCTATGTAAATTGGCAAAATTTAATTTGACTTTGAGGAAAAAAAGAAATTCTGGTAGCAGGTTGTTGTCAGTCTGAGAAAAAATTTAAGTAGCGGCTCATGCCAAGTATTTTACTGGTGTTAGAATGGGAGTGGGGAGTGTTCGTAAACCTGCAAATCATCGTACCAAACCAAGGTTTACTGATTAGTAATGGAGACAAGATAATCTTTGTTACCGTTAGGCAGAAAGAAGATGAGAAGTGTAGACTATGCCTTCAGGTATGTCTATCCTACTTCAATTGTAAGCAAAAAGAATCTTTTTTAGGTTAGGGTTTCTCCATGGCTGCCTGCCTGCCAACATAACAAGCTGTGTAAAACCTCGTTTAGTTTTCCTTAAATCCAGAAATGATTCTATACCAAATCCAAACAAATCAAATCACTCTTAAGGGAATAAGCGAAAACATGTGTAGCTGCCTTGGCTGGACTACATCTCTCTGCAGATTGGCTCAATTCTTTGTGCTAAGTGAATTCCTTAAACGTGTTATGATGACTATCACTGTCACCATCATCCATTTTGGAAGTAAATACAAGATGTGATAGCATTTACTTAACTGTTTTGTAAACTCTGGCCACAATAACTTTTCTAGTTAGTAAGAGTCAACCTGACAGCTATATAAAGACATAAAATAAAGACAAACATCATCTGATTGTGTTAAAACAATATATTATACATTGCAATTTACATATACTGAAAACTTTCAGTGTTGGGAATAATAAAGGTATGAAAGAAATTGAAGTTATTGCCACCTTAGGGCATATTTTAGGGTTTATTGTGTTTATCACTTCAATTTCTCCCAGTACATATGCAGTCTGTTTCGTGCTTTGAAAAAATGTAGGCAGGCTTGCAGAGGGAAACCCAGTGTGAGATAAGGAGGCACCGGAGTACATACCTCAGATGCAAACTAAGGAGCTAACTTCTGAAAGGTAAGCTGCTGTCTTCCCGAGGTGGGCCAGATTGAGCATCCTGCCATAGGAACATCCGAAAATAATAGTTGAAGTCACAGGTGATTTTGAATATCAGACAGTAGTAAGATGATTATGAAGTTTTTATTGTACAAGTAATAAATTTTTGTTGTGAAAAAATTAGAGAATATAACAAATCAAAGAAGAAAAATTCTTTTTGGGAAAAATTTTAATCTGAAAAAGCAATCATGAACTAAAACCATTTTGAACTTTTTATCTCTATTGTGTTTTCATTTTGTATTTTTAATCAAAGTATTAAACGTGCATAGTTTAGTCAGTAGCTCTGAAAGACTTGTTTTGAAAAGCAATAGTCTTTCCCCTACTTCATCCCCCACTTCCCCTTCCTGGAGGCTTTCATTTCTTTTATTCTTTTTGCATTTACCTCCATGTTCTTGACAACATTCTTATATTCTGATTTCTTGATTTCTCAGGTTCAGATATTATCTTTTGATTTCCGATTATTGCAAATGAGGATTTAGTTCTTTTGCCTCATCCCCAGGAATGTTTTTGTTCTATCCTCCCAATATAGGTATTTTTGCTCAGATTGGTATTCATTCTGTGTTTACATATTAAGACTGAAGGTGCTATTCACAGGTAAGCCATGTGGTAATCCATGACCACTTTTACCTTCCTATATAACTTTTGGTTTTGCCTGAAATTTGTGTTTTTCTTTGTTGTTTGCTTTTCTATTAATCTCTCACTAATTTAGTTCAAATTGCAACTTGTACACATTTCCTTTCAGGAAGGTGAGACACTTCAGGTAGTCTATCAGCTTCTATTACCTCAGGATGTGTTCCCATATGGACTGGTTGCGTATTGTTTTTATTTATTTATTTATTGACAGTGGCACCATCCTAGTTCACTGTAACTTCAAATTCCTGGGCTCATGCACTTCTCCTGCCTCAGCCTGTCAAAGTGTTAGCTAGGATTATAGGACTGAGCTCTTTTTATGCATGCCTGTTATCTTGGGACTCCCCCCGCCATTTTTCTTTAAAAAAAAAAAAAAAAAAAGAGATGGGGTCTTCCTCTGTCACCCAGGCTGGTCTCAAACTTCTGGCCTCAAGTGATCCTCCTGCCTTGGCCTCCCAAAGTGCTGGGATTACAGGCGAGAGCCACAGTGCGCAACATCACCAGCATCTTAAGGATACTCTCTGCCTCTTTGTGTTTGACTTATTATTTTGTAGATCTCATGTCTTCTTTCTTGGTTTAGTCTTGTATTTTGGGGGAACATACTCTCCAAGTAGCTGCCTGAGAAAGGACTTATGTGAGTTAAACTTTGAGACCTTGAATGGCTGAAAATGTCTGATTCTGTCCTTGCTCTTGATTGATTGGGTATAGATTTCTAGCTTGAAATTTTTCCTTTGAAATTTTAAAGGCAAACTTCATTGTTTTTTAGTTTTTTCCATGGTTCCTGCAGTGCTCATGAAGCCCAAAGCCATTCTGATTCCTGATTCTTCATGTGATCAGTTCATTTTTTTGTCCCCAAGTGTTTGAAATTTCGCAATAATGTGCCTTAATGCAACAAGGCACTTGACCCTGAGTACTTGATGAATCCTTTGCTCCCATTGTGCTGAGTGATTGATGAACCCTTTTAATCTGGGAACTATTTTTGAATTATTTTGTTGATGGTTTTCTCCTCTCCTTTCTTCTTCCTTAGTTTTTTCTTGAATTCTTGTTATGCAGATATTGGACTTTTTGGACTGGTCTTTTAAGTGTTTGTATCCTTTTTTGTTGAGTTTTTCATTTCTGCTATTCCCCCCGCCTTTTTTTTTTTTTTTTCAGTTAAAGAGACAGGGTCTCACCATATTGCCCAGGCTAGTCTTGAACTCCTGGCCTCAAGTGATTCTCCCATTTTGGCTTCCCAAGTGGCTGAGACTACAGGCATGAGGGGCCTGACATGCAATCACATTTTTAGTTACTGAGAAAGCATGCTGTGCTAACTCTTTTGGACTCCTTTTAGTCCTTGTTTTTTATTTTTATTTTTTGTAGTATACTGTTCTTCTTGTTTATAATATCTTCTCTTGTATTTCTGAAGATATTATTGATCTGTTTTTTCCCAGAGGTTTCTTCTGCCTGCATAGTCTCTATTAGGAATTGACTACATAAGGCTGAGGACAGAATGAAAATGTGGAGGCCCTTGTTTAGTATTTATTAAAGAATTCCAAGACAGCAGCATCAGAGCATTAAACCAAACATGGGACTCTTCTAAGACTAGGTACTGTGTGACTTCTTAGGTCACATAGCTATAAAGTTGACCCTGTTCTCTCTTTCTTTCAACTTGCTTTTTCTGTTTTCATCTCTGTCTTTTATGTTAGAAATGTTGAGCAATTCTTGGCTGTTTGCTCATATTCGAGAGTGGGATTCTAAAAAGCTGATTGGAAGCTCTGAACGTGCAAGTAGTGGTTATCAACTTACTGTGAGCTTCACTGTAGGATGATCTGGCCAGGTAAACTTAATTTGGGAATTTTTCAGTTTATTTATGGTTTTTTCCTCTTAGAGTAATGGGTAATCAGATTCCCCACGAAGTGAAGGCCTGCCCGTGGCCTTTTGTGAAGGGTATTTGTAGAGGAGGCTAGGGTCAGTGGTTTGCTAGACCTGGCTCATACTGCTCATCAGAGCTAATTGTTAAATTTTTAGAAATTTTGTAAGCCAGTGCTAAATATAATTGAGAATTATACAAACTTAAATAAGTTATATTATAAACTGGTCACTAAAGTATAGAGTCAGCCAAAACAAAACAAAAACTTGTCACTTCCTAATTATTTATTACAGTTTGTCATTATGGATATTCTTGAAGTTATTTATGCCTGTTGTATCTATGTGGTGAAATACTGTGTAATAATATGCTACCTTGCATCTCTTCTGAACTCTCTTCAGTGACATCATTTGGTAGCTTGAAGCTGCCGTGGTAAGATATTTATACCCCAGGGATAAGCAAATAATACGAAAAACTACCCTCATTCTCCTCATCTTCTCCTTTCCTGAGCCAGTTGTTAAACATTTACCTACACACAGTGCTGGGATCTGTATGCACGTATTCACTTAAACTGTCTTCATCTTATAGTCTAGATAACCCTCTGTTTTAACATTCCTTAGAGATGACCTTCAGCCTTTTGCAAGGGTTGGGCAAGGGCAATGGCCTGCCTGCCTAAGAGGGCACATGGGAATTGGACTGCGTTTCAGAAACATTTTCTGTTATTCCTCCCCTTTTATCCGTCCTGCTTCCAATTTTTGAGCGTTTTGAGGAAGTGTTCTCTGATGCTTACCTTAGGATTTGGTTTTCTTGGATCTCTGAGTCCTTAATCTCTTATTCACTTATTTTCCATCTTCCAAAAATTTGTGGCTGTAATCTCTAGTTCTCTTTGACCTTGTGAGTCTTAAAATTCTCTTGGTCTTTGGGGAAGGATCAAAAAAGAGCTATGTGTTTAGTCTACCATCTTACCTGGAAGTGTGGGATATAATTCTTAATAAAAATATGTAAATAACCTGAACAATTTAAGTGGGTTCTAAATAAGCCTAGCCAATCCCTTGTTGGTTTCAGGTTGATTCAAGAGCATTACATTTATTGCAGTCAAACCTCTCTGCTAATGATAATCTGTATTTGCAGCTGCTGCCCAGCGCTGGCACACTGCCTCAGCTCCACCTCAGATCATCAGGCAGTAGATTCTCATAAGGAGCATGCATCCTAGATCCCTCACAGGCTCAGTTTACAGTAGGGTTCTTGCTCCTTGGAGAATCTAATGCTGAGTTGATCTGACAGAAGGTAGAGCTTGTGCTGTGATGTGAGCGATGGGCAGTGGCTGTAAATTCAGATGAAGCTTAGCTAGCTCACCTCTTGCTGTGCGGCCCACTTCCTAACAGGCCACAGACCAGTCTGCCGCCCGGGAATTAGGGACCACAGGGTTAGATTCTCATTACCCTCAATTTCACTTTAGGCTACCTCATAGTCCACTAAATTCTCCTTTGCCTGTTTATTGATGGTTACCTTTAAGGCCAGTATAGAAAGGTCATGGGATACTAAGCTGACAACCTATGTAGAAAAAATTGCCTGTGATCCCTCAGAAAGGGGGATGTGGGCCTCCCAAGCACTGAAGAAACTCTGGATTTCTCTGTTGAGGAATGCCTGTGTATTTTCATGTCTTTTAGAGAAAGGGTCTTGCTTTGTTGCCCAGGCTGGAGTGCAGTGGCACAATCATAGCTCACTGTGACCTCTAATTCCTGTACTCTAGCGACCCTCCCACCTCAGCCTCCTGAGTAGCTGGGACTGTAGGCAAATGCCACGATAACAAGCTAATTTTTATTTTAATTTTTTTAGAGACGGGCTCACTACGTTGCCCAGGTTGGTCTTGAATTTCTGGCCGTTGATGATCCTCCCGCTTCAGCCTCCCAAAGTGCTAGGATTACAGGTGTGAGCCACGTGCCCAGCCAGGGATGCAGAAATATATTTACATGTATTTCTTTAAAAAGATTTTTGTGGTTCAAGACAGTGACAGCTATGCCTAAAAGGAATAAATATCTGATCAAGTTTTCTTTTGATACTGTATATGTGAGGTAGATTAGATGTCTGGGTGAACCTTCTTATTCAAAGTTGTGAAGATGGTAATTATTAATCATTTATATAAAAAGGGCTTCTGGGAACTACTGCTTATTGTTCTACTTTCCAGTCTCTCCTCCTTCCCTCACTATCTTTTGCGTTCAAGAGTTTGTTTGTTTTTTCCCAGTTTATTTGACAACTCTGTATGGATTAATGGCTGTTTTGTTTTTAATCTTTGTAATTTCTGGTGATCGCCCTGGGAAGAAATGTTTCTCTTGCTCAGGATGGGTGACAGGAGGATTAGCCCAGGTTTTTCCATATGATTATATGCACAGGACTGACATTCTATGTAGTGTCTGAAAGGATTTCTTTCCGAACTTTATTCACATGAAAAATCTTTCAAGAGTACAACTGCTAAATCATTCTGACTTGCATATTTAACAAATCACCTTAAGTGAAAAAAATAAAATTCTGTAAAATTGGACTGTCTTGATTTATCTACGTCTTGTGAGTGCCATGCTTGTCATAATCCCTTCCTCAAAACTGGCCTGCACTTGCCTTGGCATTGCCCACAGCATGCATTTGAATTTATAAATAAGGAGGGGCCTTGTTGGCATGGTTTGGGAGAACTATGGTAGATTTATGAAAAGCTCACTCAGATAGTTGACTTCATCAAGGTGATGGTAATTGCCTGCTTGGCCGGCAGCCTTAGCCTGGATGGTAAAGCGCTTAGCTCTAGGGTAGTGGTATAACCTGGAGCAGCTGCCACATTCCCTACTTTTTTTGAAATGCCCTAGGCTAAATGGTAGAGTGAATTTTTTGCCAAACTTATCAGCATATTCTTTTTTTTGTCTCTTTTCTCATAGTGGGTGCTTTTTTAAAAATAAGTTTTGAGATGAGAAAGTTTAATAATTTTAACATACAGTCATAGTCTTTGTTAAAAGTTTTGTTAAATCTGGGATATTGTTGAGATAGCAGATGGCTGTTATAAAATAGGAACATGTCAACTGTAAAAAGAAACCAATGTGGATTAAATCATAATTAAATATATCTCTGTGATTCACTAAAATATTTTTCCTTTAGGTTAACTATTAATGTTGTGATAGTTCTCTTATTTTCATCTTTTGACAAAACCAAAGAATAAAAAGTAGATACAGAGAAAATGACCAAGGATTGCTTTGGAATTTTTTCATTCAGAGATTTTTAGGACATGGACTTTTCAAAGAATCTCTTTCCTTCCCCTTCCCTTCCCCACCCCTTTGGTCTCACTCCATTGCCCAGGCTAGAGTGTGGTGGGGTCATCATAGTTCACTGCAACCTTAAATTCTTGGGCTCCAGTGATCCTCCTGCCTCAGCTTCCTGGGTAGCTTGGACTACAGGTGCACACCCAGCTAAGTTTTGTTTGTTTTGTAGAGATGTGCCTCTATTTTGCCCAGGCTGGTCTTGAACTCATGTCTTCAAGCTATCCTCCCTCCTCTGCTTCCCAGAGTGCTAAGATTACAGGCGTTAGCCACCATACTTGGCCAAAAATACTAATGTTCAGTGGCTCTCAGATGCCTGCAGTTTTGCCTTTTAGGCTTTCCCCCCATCTATTATAAAATTGTTTTTGAAATTATAAAATTAACGTATGTATTTGTGATTAGAAAGTCAAACAACAAAAATAGATGCAAATAAAAAAACCCTAACCAGCTTCCCCAAATAGCCAGTTTGCTGGTTATTATATAATACTGTTTTCTATGTATTTGCAGCCTACATACAGTCTTTTCAATTTTGTTTTGCACTAATGGTATTATGCTAAAATATTGTGTCCCTCCACCACCATTACCTTGGGTAGACTATTTAATGTCATGGATATTAATCCTTTGTGTATATTGCACATAATTAATGTCCCATTCTATGCCATTCTGTGCTAACCCTCATATGCAATTGAGGGTTAGGTTTTAACTTTATACTGTCTTTTTTCCAAATAGAAGTTTAAAGTTTGCATTTAGATATGGCAGTATTTTGTGTCTTGTTTAGGAAGGAATTTACTTCCCACTAGGATTATAAAATCACTCTTCCATATTTGACAGTATTGGATTTTACATTTTACTCAGTCTTGCCATTTTTAAATTTTTATCTATGGTGTAGACATCTACCTTTTCACTCAGATATCCAGTTTTCTCAATTTATTCCAAACATCTTGGTTTTCTCATTTACTTATATGTCTCTTTAATCATTTGGGATGCAGTTACTGAACTACTTATTTTTGTACTACTGCCATACTGTCTTGATTACTGTAGCCTTAGGGTATGTTTTTAGAGTTGTTATATCCCCTGCAACTAGATCATATACCATAAAATTCATCCTTTTAAAATGTACAGTTCACTGGTGTTTAGTGTATTCACAAAATTGTGTAAACATCACCACTGTCTTAATTGTAGAACATTTTCATCACCCCCCCCCCAAAAAAAAACCTCCATACCCATTAGTAGTTAGTCTCTATCCCCTCCTGCCTCCAGTGGTTGCCCTAGGCAGTCACTGTTCTTCTTTCTGTCTCTATAGATTTGCCTGTTGTGGACATTTCATACAAATGGCATCATACAATATATGCCTTTTGTGTCTGGCATGATGTTTTCAAGGTTCATCCATGATAGTAGTGGGAATCAGTACTTAATCCCTTTTAATGGCTGAATAATATTCTATCATTTGGCTGTAGCACAATTTATTCATCTCTTGATATACACATTGGGGTCATTTCCACCTTTTGGCTATTATTAATAGTGTTGCTATAAACGTGTGTACAATTATTTGAGATTTTTTTGGGTATATACCTGTGAGTGGAATCGCTGGGTCACGTGGTAATTCTTTAATGTTTTTTTATGTTGATCTTTTATCTGGTAAGTTTATTGAAGTTACTATTAGACCAAATAATTTTTCGTTTGGCGGTTTAACTCGAAAGCCCCAAACAACGTGTAGTTTGTAAGTAATGATAGATTTTTGTGTCCTCCTTTTTAATATTTTAATCTTGTTTTGTAATATAACGGCTTGCATCTTTATTTCTGGCTCTGTGTGGGAATGTTTTTAATGTTTTGCCATTGTGTATGCTATTTTCTGTAAGTTTCTGGCAGATTCCTTTTATTAAGGTAAAGAAGTTTTCCTCTATTTCAAGTTTGCTGAGAATTTTATCAGGAATAGGTGCTTGTCTTATAGACTGGATGGCTTATAGACAACAGAAATTTATTTCTTCTTATTTCTGGAAGTTGAGCAGTCCTAGATCAAGGCACCGGTGGATTCATAGTCTGGTGAGGGTCTGCTTCCTACTTCTTAGATGGCCATCTTTTCAGAAAGGATGACAGAGCCCTCTTGGGTCTCTGTTATAAGGGCATTAATCCCATTCATGAGAGCTTCATCCTTATAACCTAATCACCCCGCAAAGGCTCTATTTCCAGTTACCGTCACGTTGAGGGTTAGGTTTCAACATACGAATTTTGGAGGGGGAGTGTAAGCATTCAGTCTATAGCAGTGCTGAATATTTTTATTTCTCTTTAAGAACTTATTGGAATATGGCGTCTTTAAACTATTGCATTTTAGCAGCATTGGGCTTGCATACTACTATTTGCCTTGGTTGGTTCTAGTTACTTCAGTGGATTTTTCTTTCCAGTTTCGTGTGAACCTTTGAGACATGGATTTCCTCATGTATTACATGTGTTTATGAGCAATCTGAAAATCTGTTCTGGAAAATCTAGTGCTGAGTTCTGTGATGGTATAGAGCTGTACATGTAGAATACAGTTTATTTCAACGCGTTTATTTTCTTTGGTCCTCTTATTCCCTTCTTTTTTCCTGTAAACTAAACAATTTCAAATCTTGTTATTCGGAGTCAAGAAACATATTCCTTTACATGTTTATAAATATACTCCATAATTGGTTCTGCTGCTTCTCCAACCTCATTTCTGATTAAAAAAAAAAAAATCCAGAAAACAAAGCTACAAAAGGCTTTGAATTTTCAGCGAAGTGACAAATTATTTTTGTTCATAGGGCACTCATTACCATGGTAAAAAGAGTCAACTTATTGTTGAAGTGAGACAATATGCTGGTCCATTGCTTTCAGAAGGATCTAAAATAATCCAAATACTTTTTTGTAGACGTGACAGTGTGGCCTGCTCAAGGTGTGTTTAAGTGTCCTTACTATATACATCAGGCACAGCTGAGAAAGTTAGTAGAGGAAGTAAAATCCTCTGAGTTGAGGTTCTCTGTCACATTACAAAGAATCCAAAACAAATCCAGATAGGCTTTACTTATGACTGAGGATAATTAAGTACTTCCTATTAAGGTTCATTATC
>RJWJ010012612.1:0-41662 GCA_004363605.1 Indri indri | reverse complement strand
TGGGGCGAGTGCCGTGGCGTCAGTCTAGCTCACAGCAACCTCAAACTCCCGGGCTCGAGCAATCCTACCTACTGTCTCAGCCTCCCGAGTAGCTGGGACTACAGGCATGTGCCACCATGCCCGGCTAATTTTTTCTCTATATATTTTTAGCTGTCCAATTAATTTCTTTCTATTTTTGATAGAGACGGGGGTCTCGCTCTTGCTCAGGCTGGTCTCGAACTCCTGAGGTCAGGATGATCTGCCCGCCTCGGCCTCCCAGAGTGCTAGGATTACAGGCGTGAGCCACCGCGCCCGGCCTAAAAACAATCTTGATTTTTGGCATCTCTTCAAAAATGAGATGATCCGCAAACACTGGGCCTGTAAGTCTGCACGGAGACAACTGCCGGGGCCGGGCAGTGGCTGCCCCTTAACGCGGCTGCTTGCCAGTATGGTCCAGGCTGTGGCAGAGCTGGGGTCGGGCCCAGGTGTCCCTGAGCCCCCAGACTCAGCCATCAAGCTGTCACTCAAACTTCTACTTGTGGCTTCAAGATCCCAGGGGTCATGGCTGGGGGCAGAGGCTCCCTCCCCGCACCCCGAGTAGGGACACTCACCCACGGCTTGGTAGAGGGCCAGGAAGCCCCTGTGGAGGTGGGTGGTCTTGTCCTCTGAGGAAGAGCGTGTGTGGAAGGTCAGCCGCAAACTCCTCCCTGAGGACACAAACTCCCTCTGACCAGGAGGGCTGCCCAGAGGGGAGCCCTGCTGACCGCAGAACCGGCTTAGATCCGTCCCACTGGCTGAGATCTGAGAGGGGGAGGAAGGGAGAGGGGGCAGGCAGCTGTGGGGTGCATCGGCACTCCTCGTGGCCACAGGGTCACATCCTCGGCGTGACTCCAGCCCCGTCTAGGAGGTCCGTACCCCTCTGGGACTCAGAAGCCACACCTCGCGGAGCCTTCCTCAAGTAGCCGCCTGTTCCATTATTGACTCCCATGTTTCTTCCAGACACGACCACATGCTAGAGTATCTCTTTAGCCTACCTTACTTATCTCATGAAGCCCACCACATTTTCCTTTTCTCAAGAAGCTCCCCGGGAACCCCAGGGTTCCTGCGATGGTCACTGGATTGTATGTTCTGAGAAGGCAGGAACTACATCTGTCTTGCTCGCCACTGAGTCCCCGATGCTCGGTGTGGTGCCGGAAGCACCACAGTTGACTCAGTGCATATACAGACCTCATTCCCCATCCAGCTTCTCCCCTGTCCCTGCGCCCCTCCCATCGCCTCCACTTCTCGGAGTAACTTCCATGCCAAATCTGTGCAGCAATCAGACCGACCCTCTGCCAAGACCGAGCTCCCGGGGCCCCCGCCCTTTCCCGTCGGGCCCTCCTCTCACGCCATGCGGTGTCATCGAAGCCCTCACCATGTGTGGGACTCGAAGGACACAAGTGTCCACAGCGTGGGTCTGCTGGACGATGCTGTTTCACCTGGTGAGTTCCTAAAGCAGGTCGTCTCTGTTTTCACCCCCCTTTGATGGTCTCGCCCCTCCTCAAATCCCTTCCTGTGGGATCCAGGGAAGGGCGATCTGGAAGGATTCCCTGGGCCCAAGCTTCATGCTTCGTCTCTGTTCCTGGCACACGGCCACCGCTGGGCTCATTTCTTCTCTGACCTCCCTGCTGATCCGTGTCTCCCCTCCCTGCCCTCATCCTCTGCAAGTCTCAAATTCCTCCACGACTTCGTCCAGCCCATCTCGCTCTGACCATATTAACTGGGTAAAAGTTGGGAAGATTTTGCTTGGACAAGTTCCAATACTGATCTTTTCCTTAGAACATCAACAAATGTAACTCCCCACGTTTAAGAGACCTGGCTCCTGGGAGGAGGCACTTTGGTTTAGGACACTGTGCTTGACTGATTCATTCGGTTGTAAAACCCTCCAGTTTTCTTTCTACTCTTTCTCATGAATTGTTAACTAAATAAAATCTCTTAGGATTCTAACTAGCAAAGTACAGGGTGCCCCAAAAGTCACCGTATGTAGGGAAAATCAGAAATTATAGCTAAATGCACCTTTATTTATAAAATATTCATGACAAAATTTTTCCTTTATGGTCTCTATAAAAAGGAAAAAAAATTGTAAAATTTTGTCACCTGTAGAGTCAACACACAACAGAGAGTCCTAATACCTGTGTTAAATTCTAGACTTTGCTTCTAACTCCCTGTGTGACATGGGCCTTTCTCAAGCACCCAAGATCTCAGATCTCAGTTTTTTCTTCTATAAATGGTCTGTGAGGCCTCTCCAGCTAGGACACCACATTCCACGGGGTTCTCCAGCACCTGCGCTAAGAGCAGTGGCGAGGCTGATGCTAAATACCTGCTCATTCAAAACTCCATCTGTGGTGGCTCCTACACACGGTAAGCGTGGGTTTCATTTGTTCTTTCACTTATTCCTTCAACAAAATGTACTGATTATGCACTATGTGTGAGACACTGTGCCAGGTGCTGGGGACACAGATATGACTAAGGCATAGTTCTGCTACCGAAGAGCCCAGTCTGGCTGAGGACGTTGACAAGTAAAAAATGAACTAGACCATAGTGTACTGAATTTTGCATTTGAGGTATGTGTGTGTGACTTGCTCTGGGAGCAGAGAGGAGGGAGGAATCCTATTCCTGAACTTGAACTCTCCCAATGACAAGGCGAGAGTTAGGCTGGGATGAAAATTTTCCATGATTTCAGAGGAACAGGGCACATGGTAGGTACTCAATAGACATAGGCTGAATTGAACAAGGCATTGTCCCAACCGTTAAATCTGAAGCAATAAATACATGCACTTATCTCCTCTTCTACCTTAACCCTCACTAACCTGACAGCAAAAGGATAAAATGGTATGCATAATCAAGGGCAAAGAAAGGACAGGAGATGACAGCAGGTGACAGGTGTCAACACATTTTGGAAGGTGGAATGGAGACAGGCAAGTGGCAACCTGAGTGTGCAAAGGTGGGAGCCAACATGAAGCGAGCAGATTCCCACCACTGAGCCCTGGGGAGTCGGGGGCACTGAGAGCCCCGGGGGACAGGCATGAGGGAAGGGCTCGCACGGGGACAGCAGGTGGGAAGCCTGTGAGGGAGACCTTAGAATCCACATCCTCATAAACACCCTGTGCATCCAGGCAACCCCCTCTGGCCTACCCTACCAGAAGGCCTGAGCTAGCTTGAACTAGACTCTGGACTTGGGGGAATGCACCTTCATTGTATACCAAAAGCTGCATCTCCCCGGTTTGCTTAAAAAAAAAAAGAAAGAAAGAAAAAAAAGAAAAAGAAGAAACCCTGGACTTGGGGTCCCTTGGCACGCTTGACAGGGGGGTGAAGGCCAGCACAGCAGGTCCTTGAATTTCATTATTTCGTGCAATGTCATTTCTTTCTAACATTGACGAGGAAAAAAAAAATCACTTCCCGGCTGGGGCCACCGCCTGGGTGCAGCTGGCACACTCTCCCCATGTCTATGTGGTTCCCTCCGGGTACTCTGGCTTCCTCCCACGTCCCAAAGCTGTGGCCATTAGGTGAATCGGTGTCTACATGGCTGCCGTGTGAGTGAGTGTGGGCGTGTGAGTGTGCACTGCCACGGGATGGCGTCCTGCCGGGCTGGTTCCCCCACCTTGACCCTGAGCTGCCCAGACAGGCTCTGGCTACTCGGGACCCTGAACTGGAGTAACTGGGTAAATAACTGTCTTACTGTTTTTATTCATCTTTCTTAAATGTATGTATGGCTTACATTTATTTCAGTGTTTAATATTGGAAGTTTTTTGGTTTTTATTTAGAAGTTTGATGATGTTTTTGTGACCTGAAATACGCCATAGGAACTTCACTCTTGTTTATAGCAATTAGCAGATGGTCAATTGGTTTCCTTCTGCGTCGTTTCTCTTAAAGGCACGATTTCCATCATTCTGCAGACAACGTTAAACGAGGACTCAGTGCCCTGAAGGCAGAGAGGCTGAATGAGGGTCTACCCGTCAAACGGTGAGATGCAGCTCTCTCCTGCAAACCCCGTTCCTAGCTTGCTACCAGGATGCTGGGGGCCCTGAGCTGGAGACTGCAGAGTCCTCTCTGGGAACAGTGGCTGTCCCCAAAGAAAATGCTTTTTATATTTTGACAGTTAGGAGGCCCACGATAGCACATCTAGGTCACCCTGTTGATAACCCTATTTTCAAAGCTATCGTCTGACAAGTTTTAGCTGTCTAGACAGAACTCGCAATCAGCATGTTAGTGCTTCACTCTTAGGTATGATTGGACAGCCAGTATTATGGACATTGTAGGGAAGTCTCTAACCCAAAAAGCAGAGACCAAAACAAACAGTAAAAAGGAACTTGGATGAAGTAGAGATATCGGGAACAAAAGAAACATTTAAAAATAATCCCGAAGGAGGGAAAAGAGTAGATATTGCATCTATGAAACAAGAATAATACTCTATAAAAAGGTACATTTAGAAAATAAGAATGAGCCCTTAGAAATGAAATAATATGTCAGCAGGAAAAAAAACCATTAATTAAAAGGTTGGGCTTTTAAAAATGAGGAAAACTCGGCCAGGTGTAGTGGCTTATACTTGTAATCCCAACACTCTGGGAGGCTAACTCCTGCTTGAGACCAGGAGTTCAAAACCAGCCTAGGTAACATGGTGAGACCTTGTCTATACACAAAATTAAAACAAAAACAAATTAGCCGGGCGTGGTGCCGCACACCTGTAGTCCCAGCTACTGGGACTGAGACAGGAGGACTGCTTGGCCTACGAGTTCAAGACTGCAGTGAGCTGTGATTGTGCCACTGCACTCCACCTGGGTGACAGTGCGAGAGCCCCGTATCTTAAAAAAAAAAAAAAAAGATGAAGAAATCTCCCAGAAAGTGGAATAAAAAGACAAAGAGATAGAAAATAGAACAGAACAGACAACAAAACTAGAGAATCGGTCCAGAACATAAACAGCTGAATTACAAGAGAAACAGAAAGAGAAAATAAAAAGCAGACATCTTGAAATTATTAAAGAAATAATACAAGAACATTCCCAGGATTGAAGGATTAGATTAGAAGAGTCTCTCAAGTAAAAGAAAGCTGCACAATGAGTGAAAAACAACTGGGAGCAAGGCCCATCAAAATTAAAGTCTGGAAACTGGTAATAAGGAAAATATTCCAAAAGTTCTAGAGAGACAAAAACTAAGGATCAGGAATGATAATGGCATCAGACTTCTTAACAAGTCTAGACCTAGAAGACAATGTCATCAAAATTCTGGAAGAAAAGGGCTTCCAATCTAGAATGCTATACCCAGATCAACTATCCATCCACTGTGAGGAGAGAACTAAGACACTTAGGGAATGTAAGATCCTCTAAAATTTACTCTAACATACCCTTTCTAAGGAAGTTATTAATGTGCTTCTCCAAAACAAGGTAGTAAACCAAGGAGAAAAATACGGAATTCAGGTTCAGCACAGGACAGGTAAAGGATTCTAGAAAGAGGGAGAAGGGAACTCTGAGAATGTGTGGAGGCTTATAGCGCAAAGAACTCAGACTGTGGAAATAAATCATCAGGAGATCTTCAGGAGGGATGTCACCAAGAAAAAGGAGGACTGAGAGATCGAAGTTTTTGCCTGACTATTTCAGGAAATTATTTATTCTCCCAGCTAAGACTTTGGGGAGATTAGTTACAGAGAGAACTAAGCAAACTAAAAATCAAAACAAAACCAAACAAAACCCCCAAGAAACTCCAGGTAATTATTTATTTATTTTTTTTGAGACAGAGTCTCACTCTGTTGCCCCGGTTAGAGTGCCGTGGCTTCAGCCTAGCTCACAGCAACCTCAAACTCCTGGGCTCAAGCGATCCTTCTGCCTCAGCCTCCCGAGTAGCTGGGACTACAGGCATGAGCCACCATGCCCGGCTAATTTTTTATATATATATTTTTTTAGTTGTCCAGATCATTTCTTTCTATTTTTTAGCAGAGACGGGGTCTCGCTCTTGCTCAGGCTGGTCTCGAACTCCTGACCTTGAGCAATCCACCCGCCTCGGCCTCCCAGAGTGCTAGGATTACAGGCGTGAGCCACCACTCCCAGCCTCCAGGTAATTACTGACTTCTGGGAAGCCCAAAAGCTGGAGAGGAAATGGAGTATAATTGCTATATACCATGTGCTCAGATGTGAATATTTTGCAGTCATAACAATGTAAATTATAAATCTAGAAGTAACTAAAAATGATAAACAGGTAAACTGAGAGAATGGGGGAGGGGAAATGTGGATGGTGAAGATCTAAGATAAAGCTAGTCCTCATCTTTTACACTTTAGTTGAAGGTTAATAGAAAATATGTAAAAATAAATGTGAAAAATAAAATAGAACAGCATGTTTTTATACATATGAAGATAAATACCAGATGAAACAACTACATGAATTGGAAATGACTGCCCCTGGGGAGCAGCAATTGGGTAGGGGGCAGTAGTCTGGAGACCGCTGTTTTTCATTATAAGCCTTTTTTGTTTTTTAAATTTTTATTTGTTTTTTTTAGAGACAGAGTCTCACTCTGTCACCCAGGCTGCAGTGCAGTGGCGTGATCATATCTCACTGTAACTTCGAACTCCTGGGCTCAAGTGATTCTCCTACCTTAGCCTCCCAAGTAGCTGGGACTACAGCGGAGCATCACCACGCCTGGCTAATTTTTTTTTTTTTTTTAGAGATGGGGTCTTGCTATGTTGCCCAGGCTGGTCTCACCATAACTTCGAACTCCCAGCCTTAAGCAATCATCCTGCCTCAGCCTCCCAAAGTGCTGTGGTTACAGGTGTGAACCACTATGGTTGGCCAAAACTCTAATCTTTAAAAAATTATATGTGCATTTTATTTTGATACAAATAAAATTTAAATCAAAAGACAATGTAAACTACTGTTCTTAAAATGTCCTTATTTGAATGATGTCCTTGTCCTAAGAAGTTTTGTGAAAGCTCTTCTGAGCCGAGTGGGAACAGTTACTTAACCTTTTGTTATTATTTATGCCCAGCTTCCTAACCTGACAGAGCAGGCACTCAACCAATACGTGATGACATATTTTTAACGACCGATGTGAGTCCCTGACCCTGGCTTCGCAGTTTTGCCATATTTGTGTGTCCCTTCGTAAGTCTTCCAAACGCAGGGCCTGACTGCTGCCCTCTCCTTCACGCTGCGGGGCCCACGTGGCAGCCGTGGAGGAGACTGGTGGGACGCTGTGCCCCGGGGCTGACCATCGCCTCCGGGTAAGCTGGGCCCCAGTGCCCTGAGCAGGGCGCTTCGTCCCTCCTCCAGAGGGGTGATTCAGGGCAGAGCCACCTCCCACTGCCCTCCCCAGAGTCCCTGCAGGACCCCTGCCTCCCAGCTCACTGTGACAGAATCCCGTTCACAGTCCTCGGATGGCTCCAGGTCGAAGTCCTGGAACACGAGTCTCACGGCAAAGCCCTCTGGGGCCTCGATATCCACGGTGCTGTCTTGGCCTTTGAGATATGGCTCTGGGTACCTGGGGGATGTCAACTGCTGGGGCAGCCGCTGGGCCAAGAGGACGGAGGCCTCGGTGGGGCAAACCTGGAGGACTCCCCAGAGGAGCAGCCACCACCTGTGAGTCGGGGAGGGCAAGGTGAGGCCACAAAGCTGTGCCCGAGGCCTGTGGATACACAGGAGTTGGGGCAGGCAAAGCTAAGGGGTGGAGGGGCCTGGCCAAGCAGTGGTGGCCTCAGTCAGCCCTGAGGCCGGGGCACTTCCTGTCTACCCCGTTTCCTCCCCAATCCCTACAGCCTCCTGCTCAGCTCCAGGGAGGTCTCATCCGGAGGAGAGGGCTGCTCTCTGCTTCAGCAAACCCCACCCCCACCCTGGGATCTGGGGGATCAACCATGGAACAAGTGAGGGACGTTTACTGGGAAGATGTTTCCTGGCTCCCACCACTGAACCCGACCACCCGCAGAGAAGGCTCTGGCTCCCCTGTGGATTGACTGCTCTCTGCATGTGCACGCGTCCGTGTGCGTGCACGTGTACGTGTGCACGTGTGCATGTGCGCGCACACGCCCTCGTGTCCTCCCTCCCCCTCTCCACAACCTGTTCTCCTCCAGGCTTCGCAGGGGTCACAGCACACTCACATCTTGCCCGGGCAGCCTGCGGAGTGAGGGCTTCTCCAGGGGTAGTTCCCCCACTCTGGGTCCAGGCATCTGGAACTGGACATTTGGGACCTGCGGGAGAATTGGCCCAGGCTCGGGCACAAAGGGTAGAGAAGGCCCTTGGGGGAGGAGGAAGTTACTGGAAATGACCCGGGTAGTTACTTAACTCCCGCCAGTTCCCTTTTTCTAATTCTCTGGGTTGGGCGCCACCTGCTGTCTGACTCGGGAATAGCGCCCCACCACAGCTTGGAGGAAAAACATCCCCCAACCTCGCGGGCCTTTAGAGATCGGGGTGGGAGGGCGCTGGCTCTCGACTCTTTTGTAATGTTTAGAGCTAATTTTTACTATGTCCGTGTATCACACATGGTATGATGGCTCCTTGTGAGTTACAGCTGCTGCCTTTCATAGGCCATCTCTGTCCCTCCCTGACCTTCCCACTCGTGGACACTACCAGGCCGCCTCTAGTAGAAATTGAAGTGTGCAACCGGTGAGCTTAGCTTTCTCTTCCTCTCTCGCCTCACCAAGCATGGGTGGAGAGCATGCACTCAGGCAGTCTCCTGAATCCTGCCCACAACCTCTGGAGGCTGCTTGTCCCACAGGGTCAGGCCTGGAGTCCAGTCCAGGTGTCCCTGAGTCCCCAGCCCAGCGATCGGTCAAGCTTCCGTAGGCACATACCAGGGCCATGGCTGCCCTCACTGCCCCAGGAACTGGAGAACCCAGGCCAGCCCGTTTGAGAAGACTTTCCAGGGGACGTGCTGGAGGAGAGGAGGAGAAAGGCCTTTAAGGGAACTTTAGGGCAGGTGGGATGACTGACTATTCTGGTGTCCGTGGCACTGAGTGAGGGGTTTCCTGGGACATGGGACTTTCAGTTTTAAAGTGGGGGAAGTTACGGGCCAACCAGGACAGGTGGTCACGCTAAATGGTCAGGGGTTAAAGTGCCGGGGTGAAGCTGGGTGAGAAAGAGGTCGGGGAGTGGGGAGGGTTAAGGGGCAGGGCCACACACCTGCAGCTGGTGTCGGGGGCAGACAGGGCCTGGTGTGTACCTGTTTTGGGGAAATCTAACACTTTGAATATGAGGGCCTTCCTGGTCCCACCCAGGTGCTGTGGCTGCAGTGTGTGTCGGGGTTAAGGGGAGGAAGCCTTTGGCGACATGGGACTGGAGAAGAAGCCTGGTGGTTGTATGGACTGCCGGCCACTGCAGGGCCTGTGGGCTGGGCAGTCGTGCCCCGTGGTGTTTTTAGCATCACCTCTGCTGCCCCAGGGTCTCTTCTCCAGCCGGCAGGGTGGCTGTTGCTCCACAGTTTGTAGCTTCGGCAGGAGAAGCAGAAGTAGTTACTCAAGTATTTACGGCACAGACTCTTCAGGGCTGGCACCGTATGGGATGGCACACATGTCCATGGGGTGGGGGCATGGGGAGCATGAGGATGTAATGACGTGGGCTCTGGAGCTGTGGGGAGGGGAAGCGAGGGGAGCAGGTCTGAGAGAGAGTGAGCACTCCTTCCTTAATTCCATCATCAGCGGAGGCTTTGGCTCACCTAGATCTGTCTGGGGCACAGGCCGGGGCTAGGATGGGCTCCAAGCTCTACGGGTAGGTTGTCCTCTCATTGTGTGATGCCTGGCTCATAACTAGGTTGTAAGTTATTTAAGAGTCTCAGGTCTCTACCTTTGTTCCCCTAAACAATGTAGGCATGGAGCAGACTCGAGGCAGCCTAGCTAAGCTTAGAAAGAACTGAACTTAGATTTGAGTTATTGCTCGGCTCAAGATAGTTTGCAGCATGAGGAAAGCCAAGTTAACTGCCCACTCGAAAAAAAAATTAATACTCTTTGGAGGCACATCCCAGAATCCATAGTTTTTATAATGTATCAATCACTATATCTAGGATACAATCCAAAATTACTCAAAATATGAAAAAACAGGAAAAACAAACTGCTCAAGAGGAAAGACAATTAACAGAGATGATCCCCCAAGATGACCCAGATGTTGGAGTCAGTACACAAGGATTTTAGTACATAAAGATGCAAAGAAAAATATGCTCATAATAAAGAAAAAAGATAGGAAACAGAAGTTGAGAAATAGAAACTTTAAAAATAACCAAATTTAAATTCTAGCACTGAAAGTTTCAATATATGAAATAAAAAATTCATACAAGGGGCTTAATAGAAGAATGGAGATGGCCGGAGGGAGAGTCAATGAACTTGAAGACAGGTAGATAGAAATTATCCAGTCTGGTGAACAGAGGGAATATGGTTTTAAGAATGATCAGAAATTCAGGGACCTGTGGGACAGTATAAAAAAAACTAATATATGTGTTCTTGGAGTTTCAGAAGGAGAGGAGAGAGAGAATGAGGCAGAAAAAATATTTGACGAAATGATTGCTAAAAACTTCCCAACTTTGGTGAAAGACATATTTTCAGATTCAAGAAGCTCAGTAAACCCCAAACAGAATTGAAAATAAAAAACAAAAAAAGCACGGCTTGGCATATTATGGTAAAACTGCTAAAAACCAAAGATAAAGAGTAAATCTTGAAAGCATCCAGGGAAAAGGGACACACTGCATACAAAAAACAACATTTCTAATGTCATTGTTTTTTTCATCAAAAACAATGTAGGCCAGAAGATGGTGGAACATCTTTAAAATGCTGAAAGAAAAAAAAGTCAGCTCAGAATTGCTTTCCCAGTGAAAATATTCTTCCAGAATGAAGATGAAATAAAGCCACTTTCAAATAAAAGAAAACAGAGATTTTGCCATCAGCAGATCTGCACTATGAGAAGTGCTAAAGAAAGTTCTTCAGGGGGAAGAGAAATGAAACCAGGTGGAGAAGCAGAGCTACACACTGGAGTAGAGAAATAGTAAATTTGTAGGTAAATATAAAAATTTTCTTCTTAATGTCTTTAAAATATGTGTAACTGGTGGGGTATGGTTTCGCACACCTGTAATCCCAGCACTTTGGGAACCTGAGGGGGGAGGATTGCTTGAGGCCAGGAGTTTGAGACCAGCCTGGGCAGCATAGTGAGACCCCATCTCTACAAAAAAATAATTTAAAAAGTAGCCAGGCATGGTGGCTCACCTGTAGTCCTAGCTACTTGGGAGGCTGAGGCAGGAGGATTGCTTGAGACCAGGAGCTTGAGACTGCAGTGATTTATTAACATGGTATGTGGGGTTTATGACACATGTAGATATAACATATATGAAAACTATAGCATAGAGGATGAGAAGATGGACTCATATGGTTACAAGTGCCCTTCATGTTAGTGAAGTGATACAATATGAACTCTAAAAAGACTGAAAAATTAAGGATGCATACGTAATTCCTAGAGCAGCCGTTCTCCACATGTGGTCTGTGAAGACCCATCGTCTCTAAGATTCTTTCAGAGGGGCTGTGAAATCAAAATTGTTTTCATAGCAAAGCAAAGATGTGATTTGCTGTTTTCTCTTTCATTCTCTCATGCGTATACAGCGGAGTCACCTGAGGCTCCATGATGTCTGAAGAATTGTCCCCTGATAACTAGCAGGATGTGTGCTTGCGTATCTTTGTGTTTTAAATTTTTCTCAGTTTTAATTTCTAACACAGCAAATATTAATAGTCATAACCTATATAAGGAAAAGCTTTTTGGGGTTCTTAAATTTTTTTTTTTTTTTTTTGAGACAGAGTCTCACTCTCTTGCCTGGGGCGAGTGCCGTGGCGTCAGCCTAGCTCACAGCAACCTCAAACTGCTGGGCTCAAGCAATCCTACTGTCTCCGCCTCCCGAGTAGCTGGGACTACAGGCATGCGCCACCATGCCCGGCTAATTTTTTCTATATATTTTTAGCTGTCCAATTAATTTCTTTCTATTTTTGGTAGAGACGGGGTCTCGCTCTGGCTCAGGCTGGTCTCGAACTCCTGAGCTCAGAACGATCCGCCCGCCTCGGCCTCCCAGAGTGCTAGGATTACAGGCGTGAGCCACCACGCCCGGCCAGTTCTCAAATTTTTAAGGGTGTAAAGTCTGAGGAGAGCTGCTCTGGGGCAGCCCCACTGGGGGAAAGGCCAAGAGCTACAGCCAAAAGGCCAATAAACGGATGAAAATGGACTTCTGAACTCTGAATGGCTTCAGGCTGGGGGACTTGTTTTTAATGGTGTGACCTATTAGAAATCCTCCTGGTTTGTTGGGGACTGAGGGGTTTCCTGGGACTCAGGATTTTCAACACTAAAACTGGTTCAGTCCCAGGCAAACGAGGACGGTTGGTCACCTCATTTCTAATGCTTCAGTCATTAACTTTGGTCCCCTTTCCTTTATCCGAATGTGAGCCCCAGCCCAGCAAAGAGCACAAGCCGCATCTGCTCTATGCTAAGGCCCCCGACAGGTGAGAGCGCTGAGATCCCGGCATGCTCAGTAAAGGAGGCAAGCTACCCGGTTGTATGAATGAGTACACTGTGTTCACAAACAGAGAAAACATCCATGAGAAAAATCTAAATGTCATTAGAGTCTAGGGTTATGGATGATTTAAACAATGTTTCTCTATTTAGTGACATTTCTGTAATATTATTTCACTCTAATAGTTACAAAATAAAATGTATTTAAAATTATAATTTTTTGTGACCAGATAGATGGTCCTTTCTAAACCAGACAGGATTAGAAGAATGAGGTCACGGATCCTGAAGACGATGCTAGATTCTGGCTCCAGGGGCACCTTTAATCCACATGATTAATGAAGAAAGAAGTTTTTGTCCTTGGATTTAAACTTAGGCGGGCATGGATCCTTTCTGCCTCGGGCAGCTGGGTGGACAAGGACACGGTGCTCCAGTGACTGTATTTCTGCAAATCCTGTTGGTGCTGCCCCCTGGTGTCCTGCAAGGGGAAGGGCCCAACAGAAAGGATCTGGGTTTTCCTGGCCTTATGCAGCCTTCGTCAGACCCAGCGTCTAGAGAGGAGTTTGTTCTCTCTGGGAATCCAAACAGCCACAGGGGAGCCTGGGCCATTCCTGTCTACAGTCTTCCTGTCTTGTCTTTAGACACCTGTCCCTGGGCCAGGGCACTTTGAGGCTTCTGTGCCCAGTGCTAGGAAAGTGGGGAGATTCAGGAGCTGGGTGGAGAGCTGAGGTCCCTGAGTCCCCTGGGCTGGGACCCTGAGCTTCTGTCCTGAATGGTCAGTAGACAGGTGGACACACCAGGGATTTGGGGCAGAGGGGTGACCGTGATGACACTCGGGTCTGTCCTGCATGTTCCCCATCCCCAAGTCATCTCAGGCTTGCAAGTCAGGGCCTTGACTTCTGTAGGTTATGGACACGTGGGCAGCGGCTAAAGCGACCCCAAAGGAGTGCTGGTCACCAGCCCTCAGGCCCACCCCCCCACTCTGTCAATGTCTGTCTGAAGTCTCAGTCGCTCATGCCCCTTTCCGGCTTTAAAACTTTGCATGGCTGCGCCCTCTGATCCACTCGCCTGTTGGGCAGGTTCTTCCTCCATAACCAGGCTCTGCGTGACATCTCTCCACAGGGTTCCCACCCTGCATGTGTGTGCCAGTCACACTCATGATTCCACAGTTTCCCAAATATGTCTTGCATTTGTGCCTATGACTCCCTGACCAATACCATGATCTTCAGTCATCAGAGACCAAAAAGCAGCATAACATAATGGCTAAAGGGGTGGGCTCCTATGCCAGAGTCACCAGGTTCGAGTCCAGGTACTACTACGTAGAAGCTTTGTAACCGTGGCCAGCTTATATAACTTCTCTGTGCCTCTAAATAGCCTCATCTGAAGAACAAGGATAAGAACAACAGTCCCCACACCAGAGGGTTGTTGCGAGGATTAAGTGAGTTAATAACTGAAACTGCTCAGGAGAGTGCCTGGCATTTGGCAGACAATAAATATCGTGACTTGCTTAGGGAGGGAAAATATTAATAGCAAAATGGTTAGGTCAGTTGTTCTCAACCAGGAGCAATTTTGCTCCCTAGGGGCTATGTGACAATATCTAGAGATTTTTGTTTTTGTTTTTTATAAGCAGGGGGATGCTGCTACTGGCATCTAGTAGATGGGGGCCAGGGGTCTGCTAAGCATCCTGCAATGCACAAGGCAGCACCTCCACAACAGATTATCTGGCCCGAATGTCAACAGTGCCGAGCCTGAGAAACCCCGGGTTGGGTGGTCAGCCTCCAACCTGTTTGGGTTCAAATTCCAGCTCTGCCTTTCATTTGATAGATAACTTTTGGCAGTTACTGAAACTCTCTGTTCCTTAGTTTCCTTATCTGTCAAATGGGGACAATAATATGGAACTGGCTTCTTGAGAGGAGTAAATGCCTGGCATGTAGTGATCGGGCCCCGGACACCTCCCTCCTCATGCGCTCTGGGAAGCCCTCTTTGACTCAGGCGAGATTACTTTCCCTGCGCTTAAGGCTGCTGGAGCATATCTCGATGCGTGGTAACCTCCTGCCCACCTGTCTGCCTTCCCCACAGGACTGTGGGCTCCTTTGGGGGGACTTTGTTGTACAGGGTGCAGCAGCCCCGGCACCGAGCCCAGTGCCTGGCACATGTGGTACCCACCTGTGTCTGTGGGCGAGTTCTTGGGACGGGGCAGAGAGGAGAAGGAGCAGTATGCACCAGCTGCCGGAGCCTTCGAGGAAGGTGCCTGGGCAGGAGGAGAAGCGGGTGGCAGACAGGTGTGTCCGGGAGCGGGGCTGGGCCGTGGAGGCAGATGGTCTGAGCGCAGCCTCCCATCGACTGTTCTCTGGTGAGCGTTGTGGCCACCACCACGTGACCTGGCCCCCCACTGTTGGTACCTTATTGGAGAGAGCAGCCCCGTGAGTGGAAGGAGAAGGATTCTGCCCCGAGAGGGTCCGGCTGGCCCTCACCTGGGGTCTATCATTTGGTCACAGGGCTTCTGGAAGTGGCAGCAGGTCTGGGCCTGATGGGCATCCAGGTCCTTCCAGGTGACAGCAGAAGCTCCCAGTGGCAGGCTGGGGGCTGCCCATAGTCTCTGACTGTCAGGGAGAGCACAGGGGAATAGAGAGCCTTCGTAACACCTTCCCAGGTAGCCTCCCCTCTCAGTCGTCAAATTTGGCTACAGCTGGTGGCTTCTGCACGAAGCCTCCTTTCACCTGCATCTCTCCAGCTCGCTCACCCACCTTCAGCAGAGACATCTCTGGCTGCGGTGTCACTGTGCTGGCCCCCGGAGGGATCGGGAGGACCCCAGAGGCTCTTTACTCTAACTGGCTATCCAGGGTGGCTCCTCCCGTCCCGCATGTCTGGAACACGTCCTCCCCACATTGCTGCTGGGCTTCAAGCCCCGTCGCTCTGTGCTCCACACAATCTGTCGGTCTGCTTCCTACCGGTACAGGTCTGGTGCCATCTGAGATGTCCTCCCTGCCTCTGGGTACTCATTCTCCCTAATGACGTGTGGCACATTGAGCTGTATTCTAATGTACCTGCTCTTTTGAAGTCACAGAGTGAGGTCACACTCTGGCGAAAGGGGCGGGGTACCACCTGAAGATGCTGGACATTCATTTTAGCAATTACTTAGGGAAGGGTGGTTCTCAGACAGTACTCAGGCAGGTGGGCCTCAGAGAGGAAGGGAAGGGGACAGCTGCCTGACTCTGAACCTTGCTTTAGACTTGTAGAGGGACAGATGCTGAGATGTGGGCACTGGGTGCTTAGAAGGCATCTGGGCTTAGAGGCAGGACTGTGAGCCCTGAGCCTTTTTGTGGCTGGGCATATTTTCACTGCCCTAAGTCACCCTGTTCTTTTGCCTGCTTGGTGGATATTGAGGCTGTGGTGCTAGGACAGGGGTCATGTGTGATGAAATTCGAAGTTGGGAACATGTATCAGTAACCTGTGGTTGTGTAATAAATCATCCCCACAATTGGCAGTTTAAAATGACAATCATATTATTTCTCACTGTTTCTGAGGGTCAGGAGTCCAGAGTGGCTGAGATAGGCGGGTTGGGCTCAGGGTCTCTCACAAGGCTTCTGTCCAGGTGTGGGCCAGGGCCGCAGTCCTCCGATGGCTGCACTGGGGCCGGAGGTCTGCTTCCAGGATGGCTCCCTCGGCTGTGGGCAGGAGGCCTCAGTTCCTTGCTCACGGCCTCCGTGTAGGATCCTTGTGTGTCCTTATGGACCGGTGGCTGGCTTTCCCAAGTGATAAGATAGAAAGAGCAAGTTGGGGGCCAAAACGTCTTTTATAATCCAGCCTTGGAAGTGACATAGTATCACTTCTGCCATATTCTGTTGGCACATTCTATCTACACAGACCAACGCCGATACAGTGTGGGAGGAGATGACACAGGGGCAGGACTACCAGGAAGCAGGGGTCGTTGGGGGCCATCTCGGAGGCTGGCCATCATAGAAGTAGACATTATTTTAGTACAGTCAGTGCAGAAGCCCAGTTAGCAGGGTGCTATTTTTGCTAGGTATGGTTGTATTTCAGACAGGCTCTGACCCTGTCCTCCCCCACCTTAAGATCTGAAGGGCCCTTTCATCCTTCCCCGTCCAGTAGCAGGACTGGACAGATTAACGTATGACCTGCAGGAGGCCAACACAGAGGAGGCAAGGTTTTGGGAGAATAGCAAACGTTTAAAGAGAACCAAGCAGCTGTTGAAAAGGGGAGCAGATGGGCAGGGAAGAGCAGCCCCAGAGACTGCTTCCTGAGACTCTCAGACCAGGTCCCACACCAGCGGATTGCCCAGAGGATCAAGTTCAGAGCCTGGAGATCCCAGTTCCAAATCTCCCAAACCCCACGGGCTTTGTGTGGACTTTCATCCTGAAGCAAAGTCCTTTAGTAAAGGACTCTCTACGCACACTGCGCCTGCGCTTTGCTTGCTAACAGCGAGGTGGTCGTGTGACATCCCTCATCGCCCCTCCCTGCGACAGTACGGAGTTTATGGGTGAGGCTGCATTTGTGCCTCAGATAATCGAGGCGTATGTCACTCTCTGTTCCCTTCCCTTTTGTTTCCTCCAACACTTTGATAAACCCTTATTCAAATGGTCCGCTGTCCCACCTGTGCTACCCAGAAAGAAAGGCCGGTCGGGAGACAGGCTGGGGTGGGGGGAGCGACCTCGGGAGAGAGGGCTTTGCCCTCTGGCTGCCTCTCCCCATGTGGGTTCTGTCTCCATCGGGGACCCAGGAGGATATGCTTTGGTTACGTGAAGGGTGACGATAGTGTCCCTACAGCCGCATCACGGCCATGAACAAGCCTCGTCTGGAGCAGCCAGGAAGAGAGAGGAAACAAAGGGAGGAGGCGGGTGTGGAAGGTGAGACAGGAGAGCAGTCGCGGAGCATCAGAGCTGGGCAGCACGCGTCCTGTGAGGGACACGGGCACACAGAAGCAAAATCCTTTGCCCAAGCTCATCCAGCAAGGCAGCGGCGGTGACTCCTCAAGCAGTGCTTTTAGCTCTGTATTGTGCCACCTGCCCAGGTCAGTGAAGAAGCCACAGCGGTTGTTACGTGCACAGAGCAAAGACGAAGGAAGCTTCTGGCTCTGAGCAGTCCTGGAGGGCACTGAATGAACAGGCCGCACGACAACATGCACACACTGGATTGGGCCCCGCACACTGTGCACTGAAGAGGCGTGTGCGAGACAGCCTTGCACAGGACGTGTACATTTGCACGGAGGAAAAACTGTTGGGTTCACACGTAAGTAGACCCTCCACCTACTGACTCGTAGGGCAGGGCTGGCGGGGCCTACACTGAGGCAAGACGGAGCGGGGCCGGAGCTCTGCTAGTGCGGAAAGATGACGACGTATTCTGCAGGGAACCGGAGCGGGAGCCAGGAGGCCTCTCAGGAGAAAGGTAGTGCGAGAGGCTACTCCAGGGCAGAGTCAAGGCGCTGGTATCCAGCATTTGTGGGGACCAGGGCTAAGGAGCCGGAGGGTCAAGGGGCAGTGGCTGTGCCTGCTCGAATGGGGTAGCTTCCGTGTGTATTGTGGGGGGCTGGGGAGGGGAGGCCTGAGGGACCGAGGTGGGAGCGGGGTGCTGGGGCTCCCCTGCACTGAAGCCTTCCTCCACAAGGCGGGAGGCTGGAGCTGCTGTGGCAGGGGCAGAAGTGCCTGAATGCTGGCACGGGGGCTCCGCAGGGCGGTGACGTCTGGGGGAGCGCACACATCCTCCTCTGAGTGTGAGGGGTGGGGTGCAGTGAGGCGCTCTGGGTCTGGAGCCCTGGGGGCTGCAACAGCTCCCCGTCATCTCCGTCACCCCCAGACGATCTACCTGCCTGGACAGCCAAGGTGAGGGCTATGCCAGTTCCATTTCTCTGGTATCTGTCACTTAGACTTTGGTATAAACGTGTCTCTGTAAGTTCAGGGGTAGCAGCAGCTGATGCCTTATCCTTCCCTGAAGAACAGAAGGCTTTACCTCTGATTAAGAGAGTGTCAGTCAGCAAGCGAAGATGCAGGGAATACCACAAGCGATGGTAGCGAGCGTTTGCCAGCTCGCTCTGTTCCCAGCTCTCTGCCGTGTACCTGGAATCTTCACAAAGTCCCCAGGAGGAAGGAAGTTCTCTTGGTATTGCCCGGTATGACGGGTGAATGTGGCCTGTTTGCCTATGGCTGGTGCCGTGTACGTGCTCACGCAGCTGGTAACAGGCAGCAGTTTGACGCCAAAGCCTGCTCACCTGACCGCTCTGCAGGGCTCCCTCCCAACACTGAGCGCCGTTCCAGGCTCATCTGGAGCCTCTGGGGTAAGTGATTTATCCCTGAACCCAATGGTCTGGCCATGCTGGTGACCTTCTGCTTGGGCACTGCCCACTGGGACAGAACAGGGGCTCCAAGGGCTGCCCCCTCTCCCGAGTGGCCAGAGCGAAATGAGGGCAGAGGGAAGGGAGGTGTGGGAATGGGTGGGGTGGGGGAAGCAGGAGGCTTACCCTCAGTTAGAAAGTGGGCCAGGAAGCTGTGGAGAGACCGAGGTCACTCTTGTTCTTACTGGAAGGGTGAGTATGGAAGGTCAGCTCCATGTCGTCCCCTGGAACCTAAGCGGCCTCTGGTGGCGGTGGGTACTCAGCTTGGACACAGGTGCCCACAGAGCAGTCCCAGCCCATCGGCTGAGATCTAGGGGAAGAGGAGGCCGGCCTGGTGGTGCCTACTCTGGACCCTGGCCAGGCAGAGTTCTCTGGGCATCACTTGCACCCCTGGCCTCAGCAGCCTTGGCTACCACTGTTGTTTCTTTCTTTCTTTCTGCCCTCTGTGCAAACCCAGGTCAGCTACATCGGAGTCCTTCACGGAGCTCCTGGATTTGCCCACCGAGTACCCTCACCTCTCACCCATCACCTACTGCTGTGCCTACAAGGTCTCCCTGACCCTCGCCTGCCCATCATCATGGACACAGCCCTGGGATGGCTCCAGGTCAGCCCCCAGGGACCCTGAGAGCACTGGTGCTGTCACGACCGAGGGGGTTATACTGGGGCAGGGGGAGTCTGGGGAAACTTCACGGAGTGCTGGGTGGGGGTATAGGAAGTGGTCCCGGGGCTGGGAGGGGCAGTGGGCTCCAGAGGATGAAGACCCTCCTGCGGAAGGGCAGGGAGTGCCTGGAGGGGGGGCAGCCTCCCCACCCTCATCGTCATCCTCCGCATTGGCGATCTCGGGCTCTTACTCTGGGCGTTGATGCCTAGAGCGGACGTGGCTCCTGCTTCTTACGTGGGTAAGATCAGGATGGGGGAAAGGGGCCAAAATGGCCATACCTCTGCTCTCTCGGGATCCTAGGATTTGCGGTGGCTTTTGAGGGTTCCCTGCTGCCAATGGGGGGGGGTCCAACCATGTTACAGGATCGGCTCCTGGCTGGGATAGCCTTTGTGCTTTAGAGCTGAGGAACGTTCGGTCTCCACCTGAGCTCCTTTCTTTTCAACATACAGGTCTGGGGTGGGGCCGTGTGGGAGGTGGCGGCCCAGGGAAGAGGTAGGGCAGGTGCCGAGGGGCCCATGGCTAGCCTTTGCTGCTCTGCCTCCTCTTGGGACCCCCAGCAAGACTTGGAGCCCAAGTCCTTTAGCAGAGGCTAAAAAGTCATTTGGAGTTTGGCAAGAAGGTTGTTTGTGACTCATGGTGCTACCGGGCCTGGTGAGCAGGGATTGGGGTGGGGGCCTGGCACTGGGCTGGCTTGAAGAGTGCGGTTATTCCATTCCACATTTCACATTCTGCTGTGCCCTCCCCTGCCCTTTCTTCACGCACTCATTGGTTCCCCGGTGACCATCTCTTCCCTCTGAGGACGAATGGAGCCGGGTTTGAATGAGGGGTGTCTTGTGAGGATGAGTGTGTGGGTTGGGAATTGGGGTGTGGTGGGGAATGGAATGTCCAAGAAGCTGGTGGAGGAGGGAGGACTGACTTTGGCTTCCACTGCAGTGAGTAGTGTCCCCGTTTCCTGCAGGGAAGGCAGCAGCTCCAGCTTCCCACAGTCTCAGGGGTTGGGCTCCCACCCCCTGGAGATGCATCTTACATTGCTCAGTCCTCCCCCAGGCTTGTGTTCCCTGGGGGTCTCCAGGCCTCTTGTTGGATTCTGGCTCTTGGAGGGGTGCAGCTGAGCTGAGGATGGGAACCTGCAGTGCCCATGGGCTGGGCGCCCACGTCGCAGGGAGTTTTGAGGGACTGAGCCCACTCTAGCTTGGGTCTTAAAGCCACTGCGGAGGCTTACAAGCTCCCGAGTGAGGCCCTATGGCAAGACCCCAGCCGGGGGCACTGGACCGACGTGAAGGGCATGGAGGACCGTCCTGTGGGGAGAGGCTTGGACATGCACTGTGAACTCAAGAGCCAGGACGCTGTGCGGACCTGGAGACTTGGGCGATGGACAAGTACACGTGGGGCATCTTCCCGTGCCTTGGAAAGGGATGAGGTAGGCCCTGGCAGCCCTCAGAGCTGCTGCCGGGTGGCTTTGCTGGGAAGAGGGCCCTCCACTCCCCACTCCACTGGAGACATCTGCAGAGAGGCTGGGCAGGAAGTAAGCTATTCAGTTCAACTCTGAGTTCTTTTTTTTCTTTTCCAAATTCATCCCAGAGTGTGTGGTAGGGTCAGTATCTCGAGTGTAGTTCTTCTTGGCCAGAGCCCCAGTAACTGTCTTGTCTGTGTAGGGGGCCTGGCCGCTGCAGGAGGAGGGGTCAAAAGTGGTCAACCCTTCCATCAAGCTCTGTCCCTACACCCACATTGAGTCCCTCTTCTCTCTGACAGTTGTACCCCATGGGACTTTTATTCTGAAAGAACCAAGGCCAGAGGCTGGAGCTGGCCCTGACCCTGAACCTGAACCAGCCCTGAGCTTCTGGGCTGTTTTCCAAGGCAGTGACTCTGGGACCCTAGAGGAGGGGCCTTGCTGTCCTCAGCTCTTCTCTGCAGCGCCTGCCTCCACCTGGCTGGCCTTTGAGCAGAGGGTCCGTCTAGCCAGGCCTGCTGGGCGTCTCCTCCTGTTGCCTTCACACCCTCATGGCCCTCAGCTTTCCGTCCCTTGGCACCTCTGGCTGTTCCCTTTGCAGTCTTTTCTGGCCTCCACGCTGCCTGTCTTTCCCAGTGCAGCTATGGAGGCCAGGCCACTAGTGAGAGGCTTCCCACCTCCCCCAGCACCGGGCAAGGGTCTCGCCCAGTCCCATCCCTCTTCCCTGGCATGTGGGATGGAAGTATAGAACAGCCAGGGGGCCTTCAGGTGTCGGAGAGTCTGCGGCGCCCTGCGTGGGTGGGGCCGTGCCTTGGGCCTGGCTCTGTTGAGCACAGGAGGCTTTCTCGAGAAGAAGGACGACGAAGTGGACAAAACGACTCTGCCAAAAGCTCCTGTTTAAACTCTTGAACCCCAGTCACGGTCTTCCAAAAGGTCCACCAGGATAGAATTTCCACTAACCCCCAAATGCCCAAAGCTTAGTTCTTTCTTAGAAGGAAAACGAGAGGCCAGATGAATGGGGTGAGCAGAGGCTGGCCATCCTTACGGGCCCTTTCCCTTTGCCTGCTCCTTTCATCCTGGAGGTGAGGTCAGTGTGAGCAGTGGAGTATGAGAAAGAGAGGACTTTGGCCTGCGGACTGCAAATTACAGATTATGGGGAGGGGTGAGGAGGGACCCAGGGGGAGGGTAAGTGGGACTGGGGACCTGGCACAAGCAAGAGTCCGGTGTCTGGTGCTGTCGGCGGGGGGGCCTCAGCTCCTGTCCGGCTATCTGACCTTCCTGAAGACCTGCTCGCACACTGCATCCCTGGCCGTCAGTTCCTGGGGACAGAGGAGGAATGAGGAGGAGAGAGAAAGAGGGTTCTTGCAAAGCTGGAGCTCGTTTTTCCAAGTCCTTGACCTCCATTTAATCCTTCCAGATATAGCAGCTAGAGTGTTTGATGCGTGGGGAATTGTATCATTGTTCCAAATCCTCAACTTTTCACCCCAGAGGAAGGGAGGTGGCTGGGTCAGGGGATGTGAAGTGGGTGAAGTGTCCATCGCGGCAGCTCTGATTTATGGGCATTCATCTGCAGAGCAGCCAGGGCCCACCGCAGCCACTGTGGTTCTTCCTCCCCCTTCCTGGTGCTTTTGTTTGCCCTCCTTGGTCCCTTCCTCAGAAGGGGGAGCGGGGCCGGGGTAGCGGGTAGAGTAGTAGACCTATTTGGTGTGGGCAAGGGGACACGTCCTAGCAGGAGGCCCTTCTCCCAGCCACTCTCATGTGTGTCCCCCCTCCCAGCCCTCACCCGGTTACCAGATACAACTTCTCGTCCTCCAGCCAGTGTCTCCAGCCCCGGTTGGGGACCTCCCCTTTCTGCACACACACCAGCTGCTCCTCTTCCCAGGTTACTATGGTCTATAGCAGAAAGCAGGAATGAGGGAAGATTAAGGGGTAGGGCACCCCAAATTCTTCCCACCTCACTCTGGCTGGGCTCCCCCTCACACTCCACAGCAGATACTGTCCGGTCCGGCCCTGCGTTCTGAGTGAGAGACCTGCTCTGATCCCGCAGGACTCCACTCCCCACTCCAAAAGTCCAGAGGGGCCCAGAGTTGTCTGCAGTGGACTTTGGGGGAGAGCAGGGAGAGAGCAGGATAACTGGAAGTGAAATTGGGGAGAGGGTGATGAAGAATGGAGACTTTGTCCTCTGGACACCTCTGGTTGACCTGGAGGGGCTTTTGGGAAAGAAGAGAGATTGGTTGGGAGTCCTACCAGGTAATCTCTTTTCTCCTCTTTTCCAGTTTTAAGAACAGCTTAAGTGTCCTTGGAAAGGAAGGCTCAACCTCTCTGGGCCTGGGCATTCCAATCGACCTTTACTGAGTCCTTCCACGGGATAGGCCCTGCTACCAAGGAGCTCAGAGTCTTGAACAGATGGAGGGTCAGCAAAGAGGCGTCCAGGATACCAGGCAAGAGTGCGGGGTGGGAGTCAGGAGGGAAGAGCAGAGTCTTCTTCAAGGAAGTTACGAGGTAATTAGATCGGAGACAATGGGACATTTCTAGCAAGGAAAGAAATAACAGACAGGTAAGAAAGAAGGCAAATAGCTCTGAAGGCCTCTAACCTAGCGAGAATGTGGGAAGGGCAAATGAGGAGCTGGTTCACGAAGACCCTTGTCTGCCACGTTAGGTGTGTGGATTTTACCTGGAATTTAGTAGATTGACTCTGAAAGGGTGACGAGGTCACTTTGATATTTTATTTTATTTTATTTTATTTTATTTTATTTTATTTTATTTTTTTTGAGACAGAGTCTCTCTCTTGCCTGGGGCGAGTGCCGTGGTGTCAGCCTAGCTCACAGCAACCTCAGACTCCTGGGCTCAAGCAATCCTACTGTCTCAGCCTCCCGAGTAGCTGGGACTACAGGCATGCGCCACCATGCCCAGCTAATTTTTTTCTATATATATTTTTAGCTGTCTGATTAATTTCTTTCTATTTTTGGTAGAGACAGGGTCTCGCTCTTGCTCAGGCTGGTTTCGAACTCCTGAGCTCGGAAGGATCCGCCCACCTCAGCCTCCCAGAGTGCTAGGATTACAGGCGTGAGCCACCGCGCCCGGCCCACTTTGATATTTTAGATAGATCTTTTTTTTTTTTTCAGTTTGAGACACAGTCTGGCTCTGTTGCCCTGGCTAGAGTGCCGTGGCGTCAGCCTAGCTCACAGCAACCTCCAACTGCTGGGCTCAAGCGATCCTCCTGCCTCAGCCTCCCAAGTAGCTGGGACTACAGGCATGCGCCACCATGCCCGGCTAATTTTTTCTCTATATATATATTTTTAGTTGTCCAGATCATTTCTTTCTATTTTTAGTAGAGACGGGGTCTTGCTCTTGCTCAGGCTGGTCTCCAACTCCTGACCTTGAGCGATCCACCCGCCTCGGCCTCCCAGAGTGCCAGGATTACAGGCGTGAGCCACCATGCCCGGCCTTTAGATAGATCCTGTGGCTATCATATGCAGAGTGGATTAGAGAAGAGTTAAAACTGAGAGCCAATTTCTGGCACTAGGTGAGAAATGAGGTCCTGAATTACGTGGTGACAGTTTGAAAGGCTAGGAAGGAACAGATAAGAGCCATTTGGAAGAGTGATATTCAACAGAAATAAAATGGGTCATAAATGCAAGCCACATACATAATTTAAACATTTTTAGGAACCGTATTAGAAAAGTATTAATAAAAAGAAACAGGTTAAATTAATTTAAAATAATACATTTTATTTAATCTAAATGTCCAAAATACTATCATTTCAACATGTGATCAATACAAAAATTTCTGATATGCTTTACATTTTTGGGTATTGTTTTAAAATCCAGTGTGTATTTTATACTTACAGCATATCTGGATTTGGAGGTACATTTCAAGTGTTCGATAGGCATATGCAGTTGGTAGCTTCTATGTTGGATAGTGCAAAAAAGTTATAAAGACTGCTTTACCAATTGGATGTGGGGTGTGTGTGTGTGTTGTGTGTGTGTGTACGTGAGTGTGTGTGTGTGTGCGCGTGTGTGTGTGTGTGTTGGGGCACAGAGGTAAGGAAAACAAGATATTGACCATGACTCTCAGGTCTCTGGTCTGGCTCGTTATGGCCATTAACAGACACAGTAAATATAAAAGAAGAGTAGGTTTTATACTTACTAGGTAGAAACGTAGTGAATTTGAGTTTGACCTTGGGGCATTCAAATAGAAATTGGTTCTAGGACACCCCTCCCCCTCCCCAAATCTGTGGAATAAAATGGTTTAGTATTTGCAGATAACTTATGCACATCCTCTCGTATGCTTTTATTTATTTATTTATTTTTGAGACAGAGTCCCATTCTTTCACCCCAGTTAGAGTGCAGTGGCATCATCATAGCTCACAGCAACCTCAAACTCCTGGGCTCAAGTGATCCTCCTGCTTCACCCTCCCAAGTAGCTGGGACTACAGGCGCACACCACCACGCCCAGCTAATTTTTCTATTTTTAGTAGCGATGAGGTCTCGCTCTTGCTCAGGCTGGTCTTGAACTCCTGAGCTCAAGAGATCCTCCCATCTCGGCCTCCCAGAGTGCTAGGATTACAGGCATGAGCCACCTCACTGGCCACTTCCCATACACTTTATTTTTTTTATTTTTTATTTTTATTTTTGAGACAGAGTCTTACTCTGTTGCCCCGGCTAGAGTGCCATGGCATCAGCCTAGCTCACAACAACCTCAAACTCCTGGGCTCAAGTGATCCTCCTGCCTCAGCCTCCCGAGTAGTTGGGACTACAGGCATGCATCACCATGCCCAGCTAATTTTTTCTATATATTTTTAGTTGTCCAGCTAATTTCTTTCTAGTTTGTTTTAGTAGAGATGGGGGTCTCACTCTTGCTCAGGCTGGTCTCAAACTCCTGACCTCAAGCGATCCTCCTGCCTCGGCCTCCCAGAGTGCTAGGATTACAGGCGTGAGCCACCGCGCCTGGCCGGCCCCATATACTTTAAATCATCTCTAGATTTAACAGCTTTAATTTATAGATTTAACTCTAAATTTATAGATTCAACTTATAATACCAAATACAGTGTAAATACTATGTAGATACTTGTAATACTGTGTTGTTTGTTTGTATTGTTGTTTTTTTTTTTTTTCCAAATATTTTCCATCTGCGATTGGCTGAATCTGTGCTGCAGAATCTGTGACGCAGAACCCGTGGATCTGGAGGCCACCTGTATTTTGCAGGCAGTTGAAAACATTGCCCTGGAGCTTGCGAGATGGCTCTGGCTGGGGGACATGTCAAGTGCAGCTCATAGGTAGCAGAAGGCACGGGCGTAGATGATTTTGCTCATGGCCAGTGTGCAGACAAGAGAGATGAAGAGCAAAACTCTGGGGAGAAAACTCTGGTTTAAGGGATTAATAGGGGAGCTGGGGTCTGCAAAAGAGGCTGAGAAGGAACGTGTAAGAAGTAAAAAGAAATGCAGGAGAGTGGGGTTATAGAGGCGAAATAAAAGAGACTCTGGGTGACCAACAGCGTCACAGGCTGGAGGGGGAGGAAGTGTTTGCCCGTCGGCTGGGGTGGCCTGCTCTTTGTACTTTTGACTAGTGATACGAGGGGCAGGAAGAAGTCGGAGAGAGCAGGGGAGCACCAGGACCCGTTAGTCCCAGAGGCTGGTATCCTGGGGACCCCATGGCTTGCTGTGGTGATCATTTCCCCTGGCTCTGGCAGCAGAAGTCACTTTGTTTTGCCCCAGATTGTTAGGAGGCACCTGCTCATACCACGCCACTGCCCCCCGGCCTGAGGAAAAGTACCTGGCATTTCCGTCCGTCCACGATCCTCAGGTCCTCCTCAAACTCAACTCCCACCTCGAATTCCAGAACGTAGTTGCGGAAGGTGCTGAGAGTCTTCACTATCATGTGGTCACCCTGATGGGCGATCTCCTTGTCTGGCTTCAGCAGCAGGGCTATCTTCCGCAGAGCCACATTGACGTCTGCGGCAGGGGGGTCGTCTCTTAGCAAGGGCCTTGCTCCCCGCCAGGAGCTGCCCCATCTGCAATGGCACCTCAGGGCTGTGACCTTTCCCTTAGTTGGGTCTGGGACTGTGCACTTAGCCCCTCCTAGCAATGCCCCTGGTTAGAAATGGATCACGAGGCAGGTGCCACCTGCTTGAGCCTTTCCACAATGTCCAACCCACATTCCCCCTTCTCCATGGGACCAAGAGGCAGGGAGAGAAAGGGAAGGGGTGTGGGAGGGCGAGGCCTCACCCAGGGCTTGCAAGTAGTCCTCCATGTTCTTCTGCGAGACAAAGCGGTAGTAGCCCGTGAGGTTGGGAGGCATTGCCTGGGCCGGCAGAGAGATGGAGATCGAGGTTTCAGGAGAAGACAGGACAGGCAGAGGGGGAGCGGGAGTTGTCGGGCAGGTTGAGGTAGAGACTCCAGGCCAGCTCCACACGCACAGAAGGGAGTGCGCAAAGGCCAGTTACCAGGGCTTTTATAGGCCTAGGGGCCCCGCTGCAGTAAGAGTCCCTCCCAGACTTCCTCCCTCCCTCCATGATGAATTTGGGGCTGGTGTCTGCAGCCTGAAGGAGGGGCAGGGACTTGGCAAAGTTGTGCTTGACCTCGGCTTTTCCTGGGGAAGGAACCTGGAGCAGGGTCTGGGGCTATCAATCATCCAAACCTGAGCCTTTCTGAAGGTCAGTTTTGGCCCCCATCCCATTTCTGGCAGGCTTGGGAACTGTCACAGGGCCTGAGGGACAGTCTCTCCTGGGAGGCGGCTATGGCTGGTCTGGCTGTGTGGGCTGGGGATGAGTTCTAACAATATCCTGAGATCCTGGGACTAAGTCAGGGATCTTAAAAGGTGTGAGGGGAGGAGGTGAGGACAGCCAGCTGGCCAAGAGCCACAGTGAAGAACACCCTGGAGCCCTGGCCCCCACAGCTCCCTCAGTTTGCTGAACTGGGACCCCAAACAGGCATTCCAGACTCTTGGTCCTATAGGGCCATTAGGAGGGAGGCAGAGAAACTGCTCTTCCCAAGCACAGAGCTGCTGTCAGCAGCCTGATGGGGTGTCACGTTCAAAGTCCAGAGCCGAAGGCCAGGGAGGAGTTTGGTTAGCTATTCTGGAAATCTCGTAGTCTTTGGCTTTGGACCCAGGGGTTTTTCTCTCCCTCTGAGTCATCGATGATACCATCACCCCCAGCCCCAGCCCTTAGACAGACAGCCCATGCTTACCAGATGTATTCCAGCAAGGGTGGGTTGGGGGCGCCTAAATTATTGTGTGCCCTGCCTCCAACTGCCCTCTTCTCTCTCAAACCTGCCAACTCCCCGGGCTTCAGAATCGACTGGGCTTGGTTCATCATGGTTTAAGGTGGGAACTTTGGACCTAGGAAGGCAGGGAGGGTAGGCAGTGGGAAAACAGGGCCTGACATCCCAGCTGGTGGTGGACTGTCCTGACAGGTGTCCTGTGCGTGTGAAGGGCGCACAAATATCACCCTTTCTCCAGTCCCAGAGCCTTCCCATGGCCCTGTTGACCGTCCTTTGGCTTCCTCAGAGACCTGGGCTGGGCACTGAAATGCTAGGATTTCTCAGACTGAGGGTTTTACTTCACAGCTCCCAGAAGGCATGCAGCGGGGGCTTGCTGATGGAATGGGCTGTAAAAAGAGGCTAACGCAGAGGGGGGGGGGCGGGCGGGGTGACGTGGATACTGCCTCTCCTCCCCGCCCTCAGGTCCCCATTGACGTCTCCCCTGCCCGCCCCGTGGCTTCTAGCTTCTCCATCCTCCCAATGTCCCTCTTATTTCCCACCCCCTCTGTGGCTCTCCAGCTTCCTCCCCAGCCCCCGCAGTTCCTCTGCTCCCCCAAACTGCAGTCAGGGGAAAAAGCCCTAACACTCTCCCGCCCCTCGCCCCCAGTCCCATTGGCTCCCTGCCCCCCTGCAGCACCTGGCCCACCCAGCCCCCTGATTGGCCAGCGGCCCCGTCAATGCTTGCCGGGCTGTGCTGACGTCATCCTGCAGTAGAGGGGATGGGGTGGGAGGGAGAGTGAAGACGCTGGGTTCGGAGGGAACCGGGAGCCCCTGCGAGTCCCCGGCTCGGTCACCCAGACTGGGATCTGGCCGGCTCTGCTCTGCGGACTGGTGTGGGCAGCGGGCTCCTTTCTGTGACCGCCCTGCCGTCCTCCGCCTTCCCTCCTCTCCTCGGAAAACCCCTGCGACCCCCCTACCCCAGGGCGGAATAAGCGGGCTCAAGGCTCCCGGGGCAGAGGGTCGCCGGCCCTGCCCTGCCCCGCTCCGCGCCATGGCGCTCCCGCTGCTGCCCCTCTTGCTGGCCTCCCTGCTCCCGTCCTGCTCCGGTAACAAAGGTGAGCGAGGTGGGGGTGGGGGCTCTGGAAGGGGGACCGGGCAGAGGACGCGGGGCAGGGATAGAACGAGGTGTTGGGGCTGCCTGGCCCATGACGGGTGATCCCTTCGTCTTTCGGTGGTCCGCCTTCCCGTGCTTTCCTAGCCCTGCTCCGTCTGCTCTCCCTCACTCCCCGCTGGCCACGTCCGCCTCTCTGGTCCATCCTACCCATGTGCTTCTCTTGCTGGTCATCTTGCTTCTGTTCTGGGGCCTCCATCTCCCCCCTCCCCCAATTCCTCCACCCTGGCAGCTATCTGGGGTCTCAGAAGGACTTGCCCCTGAGGGAGTGATGTACGTCTCTCAGTGGTTCTCCGTTTCCACCGGGGCGGCGCATGCTAAGTGTGTGTGGCAGATGCGTCTGGTTCGGTTCGTCTCCATCCCATCCTGGGGAGAAACTGTTCACTGCAGCTCAGCAATTCGGAGCACGTATGTTTTTCGTGTTCCTCTGCATTCATACCCTCATGCCTGCATCAGCTGGGCTGTGGGTTACCAGAGCTGCCCTCTCTGGCAGACAGCAGATAAATTCGGCTGGGCGAGGCTGCCAGAGGGAGGAAGGGAGGAAGGGCTTGGGGCAGAGGGCTCAGGTAGGTGGAGACGGTGGAGCTAGGCAGGAAAGGGCAGAAGTGGGTGTGTGGGGGGTGCTAAAGAAGTGGTGAGAGGGAAAGCTGAGAAGGGGAAGCTGGGAGGTGAGGCGTGGGAGGGGGCGGGAGGGGGACGGGAGAGGGTAAAGGTGGAGGCTGGAAAACAGGGAGGAATGAGAGGAAAATCAGGAAAAAAGATGAGAAGTGGGTAGGGGAGAGCCAAGGAAGAGACAGGAAACCCAGGAGTGTGTGAAAGGGAATGGACCCAGGGAGACAGAAGGGGCCGAGGGGACAGGAGCGGGGAGGCAGAGGCTCAGAGATCTGGGCTCGAAGCAGGGGCGTGGGGGCGAGCCATGGAGCAGGTGCCTGGCCCTGCCCTCCATCCGCAGCTGGCTAGGGTTCCCACCTCAGTCCCTGACCTCAGCCTGGTCCTCAGCCTCCTGCCACTTCCTGTGCTGCCTCCTGTGCACCATCTTGTGGCTCCCTCCGCAGCCACTGGGGAAGGGGGCTTGGTGGTCGTCAGCAGCGAAGCCTCAGATGCCAGGCTTGTGGGCTGTGACTGGAGGGCAGGGTAGACGTCAGGATTTCTTGCTCCTCATGAGATACTGGGGGTGAGGTGCCCTTTGGTGACTCAGTTTCCCTCTGATGCTGTCATGGATGTGCTTGGGGAGCCTGGGTGTGGGCACAGTGGGATTAGATGGAGCAAGCAGTGGAGGTTGGGGCTGGGCTGATGTGGAATTGGGGAACGTGCTGTGCTGCCCCGCAGCCCCTCACCAGGCTAGAGGGACATTGGGCCTGGGGAGGAGACGGGGAGATCCAGAGTCTGAGTGGGTCCCACATCCAGCCCGAATGGGCTGGCGGCTGAAGGGAGGGGTGTGGTAGACAAGATTTGGGATTAAGGCAAAAATCTGTGTATATAGTGGGGTTCAGGGGGTGTGGGGTTTAGTGGCCTTGCAGAGGACACAGAAATGTGCTGGTTTTGAATGTGGTCTCTTGGGTGTGGGGGCGGGAAGCAGGGAACGGATTGGTCGTGTTTCTAGGCCAGCTCTTTAATCCCTCAGGATGTCGGCTCTGCTGGGTCCAGTCGTTTGGCGTCGATTCCTCTGCTCCATCCCTGCCCCTCTCTGTCCCCCTCCCTCTGTCCTATATGTCTGCTCTTCTCTGCTCTCTCCTCTTCCTCGTCCTCTGCTCTGGGGGAATGGCCTCAGATTGGGGCTTGGCTGGAAGAAGTGCAGAAATGGGATGGGGAGGAGGATAAACAATTAGGATCTCAGGAAACTTCTAGATCTTCTTTTTCTAGCTTCGACTCTGCCCTTAACCTGTCCCTTCTGACATCCCCCAATGTTCCCTGAGTCCCCAGTCTCCATTCTCCAGCACATGAAGTCCCCGAGGAAGATTCTCCACGCACCCCACTATGGTTCCAGGGGAGAGAGTGGTCCTCTTTTCCCCAGGGCAGGCTGTTGCCATGGAAACCATCTATCCTGCTATAGGAGAAGGCTGGGACCTCCCGCAGACCTGTGGACTCCCTTAGTAGCGGATTTCTTGTTCTCATCCCTCCCTCCTGTGAGGTGCTCCTGCAGGGATGGAAAGGGTGATGGTGCTGGGTGTGATTGTCTAGGCAGTGGCGGTCCTGCTCACAGGTGCTTCCTCTCTTCTTCCTGGGGCGGGGCCAGCCAATAAGCATAAGCCATGGATCGAGGCAGAGTACCAGGGCATCGTCATGGAGAATGACAACACAGTCCTGCTGAACCCACCACTCTTTGCCTTGGATAAGGATGCCCCCTTGCGCTATGCAGGTAATTGGGGGTGAGGGTCGGCCAGCCAGGGTAGGTAAGAGAAAAGCGGGTGGGAGGGCTGAGAGCAGGGATGGAGGGCAGGTCCTGGGAGCATTGAGAAAGTGGGGACGAGGCCGTTGGAAAGTAGAAAATTGGGCTCAAGGCAGGGAATGGGCTCCACCGAAGACTGGAGATTGAGCCACGGATGCTAGAGAGAAGGATGTGGCAGGCAGAGGTTAAACACATCAGGATTTTGCCAGATCTCAGGCCTGGAAGCTCTGAGAGGTTGCTGCTCAGGGAAGCTGGGTTGGAGTTGTATGTTTGATAATTAATGCTTTTGTGTCTGCAGGAGAAGGGACAGGGGTTTTGGGGGGAGAGGCGGAGCTGGCCCCAGGTGGGGCGGCTGCTGGAGGGAAGGAGATGTGGCAGGTGGCGCAGGAGCCTTATTCCTCCCCGCACCCTTGGCCAGGTGAGATCTGCGGCTTCTGGCTCCATGGGTCTGGGGTACCCTTTGAGGCCGTGATCCTGGATAAGGCGACGGGAGAGGGGCTGATCCGGGCCAAGGAGCCTGTGGACTGCGAGGCCCAGAAGGAGCACACCTTCACCATCCAGGCCTACGACTGTGGCGAGGGCCCCGACGGGGCCAACACCAAGAAGTCCCACAAGTGAGGAGGTCCTTGTCCCCTGCCCCATGTGCCGCAGGGCCCTCCTCCCTGCTCCCAAGCCCCTCACCATCCTGTGTCCATGCCGGCATTGGATATCCACCCGCCCCCTGCCGTTCCTAGGATTTGGGGACCTTCAGTCAAGGTGACAGAAACACATAGTAGAGTTCAGTGGGATCTAATCTTGGCTCTGCCTCTGTGACCTTGGGCACCTTAGCCTTTCTGGACCTGCTTTTTCTTTTATCTGTAAAATGGAGACAGCGATGATACCTGCTTCATAAGGTCGCTGTGAAGATTAAAGGAGACGGTTTGAGTTAAAAGCATGCACCACAGTGCCTGCCACACGGCACAGGGCTCCGTGCATGGGAGTTGTGATGAGGAGAACGAGAAGGAAGAGGATGGACACATTCAGCACACACCGGATCCCTTTCACCTGCCCCCTCCCTCTGTTTGCAGTGTACCCACCACACGATCCTAACACACACACACACACACACACACACACACACACGAGGCTCTAGGTGAGGGTGGGTGGGGGATGGCTGTAGCATGATAGAGACTCAGGGCTGGGCCCTAAGGGGCACTAGAGATAGAAATGCTCTTTGTGACTCAGTTTCCCCTTTGGAGACAGGACCCTTGCCTCTGAGCCCTGGGAGCCTGGATTTTGGCTAGGGGCAGGGTTTGGGACGAAGGGCCCGGACCCAGCTCTGCTTGTCCTGGAGGGTGAAGGAGAGGGAGGGGCCACCCTGACACGTACATGTCGCTCACGTGTTCGGAGGGCAGCACACAGCTCATGTGCACTACTTAGGTGTGTCGGGTGACTTTCGTCCGAATGCCGTCTCCCTTCTCATGGCTGGCTTTACTCTGGCTTTTACTCTGCATCTTCCTTGATTATCCATTGCATCTGACAGTCGTGAAGGAAGGACCTGCCTTCCCCCAACCCGAACCCATGGCATCCTGTACAAAAGCCATCAAATCAGCTCCTGCTGTCCCCTGGGGCTCGCTCCTCATGCCCTCACCAGTCACCCTTCCTTGGGCCCTCTCCCTTGCCTGGTGCCCGGTGGGTGGGACTGAGATGCTGACTGCCCTGTCTCAGGGATAGACTGGCTCCTTCTGCTTTGGCCCCTGTTGGGATTCCTACACGCGCCTCTCTCAGTGTTTTGGTGTATCTGTGTGTCGTATCGAGGCCGGCTGACGCGTCCTCGTCCTCCTCCCACTCTGGTACGTGCAGGGCTACCGTGCATGTGCGGGTCAATGATGTGAATGAGTTTGCCCCGGTGTTTGTGGAGCGGCTGTACCGCGCCGCGGTGACAGAGGGGAAGCTGTATGACCGCATCCTGCGTGTGGAAGCCATCGACGGTGACTGCTCCCCCCAGTACAGCCAGATCTGCTACTACGAGATCCTCACACCCAACACCCCCTTCCTCATTGACAATGATGGTGAGTCCAGCCCCTGCCTCCCGCAGCTGCCCAGCCCTTGTGCACCCACATCCCTCAGGACCACCCCGGGCCGCCCTGTCCATGTCTGCCCCTCAGACCCTCATTTCACCTCCTTCCTGGACGTGGAGCCTTTTGCTCCCAGATGCCTTCTTCCCAGCTTCCTGCTCCCTTCCCAACCCACCTGCTGCCCGGTCAGCTCCCGAATCCTCCCTTCGCTTCCCTGGGCTTTGTCCAGTGCTCCTGACTCTTGATGTCCTCCCACCCCCTGCCCAGGGAACATCGAGAACACAGAGAAGCTGCAGTACAGCGGCGAGAGGCTCTACAAGTTTACGGTGACGGCTTATGATTGTGGGAAGAAGCGGGCGGCAGATGATGCCGAGGTGGAGATCCAGGTGAAGCCCACCTGTAAACCCAGCTGGCAAGGTGAGGAGCTCAGCTCTGTGGCCCATCTTGTGAATCTTCTTTCACCTTGGTCTCTCTTTTTGTCCCTTCTGACAATTACAGGGGCTAGATAGGGGTACGGGGGGATATTTGGGGAAGGCTTGTAGCTATCTACCTTGGCCAGGCTCTTTTCCTAGGAGGCCAAGATGGTTAGAGGACATCGTATAGGGAGAATGGATAGGGGATGCGGCTTCATCCTTTTCTCCCCCACCCCCCCTTGCCCTCTCTACCTCACCCCTGCAGGCTGGAACAAAAGGATCGAGTATGCACCAGGCGCTGGGAGTTTGGCTTTGTTCCCTGGTATCCGCCTGGAGACCTGTGATGAACCACTCTGGAATATCCAAGCCACCATAGAGCTGCAGACCAGCCATGTGGCCAAGGGCTGTGACCGTGACAACTACTCAGAGCGGGCACTGCGGAAACTCTGTGGTGGGTGCACCCCTCCCCCAACACTCCCTCAGGCCTGTCCCTTCCCACTCAGCCCCTGCCCCGGCCTCCTCTGCCCTTTTCCCAGGACTCTGCCTTACATCTCTCTGCCATCCACAGACGTATTATCCACAAGGGTTGTGGCATGTGGTTAGCACTTGTGGCCCAAAGGGCAGGTGGATGTGTCCTCGGCAAAAATGCGCAATCGTAGCACCAGTCACCAGATACATTATGGAACAATTGTAAGGGGAGACGGAGAGTTGGAGAATGGGTTGAGTTAACTGGAGCGATATTTCTAGAAGAAAGTCCAAGTCCATCCCTCTCTTGTCTTTGAATGGCCACAAGAGGCAGTGAGAAGAGCTGCAGGAAATCCTTTCCCGTCGGTCCCTCTTTCCCTGCCTCCTGCACATTTCCCATCTGCTGCCTCTCGGCTCTGACGCTTAGGCCCCCTGGGGCTCCTGCAGGTGCTGCCACTGGGGAAGTGGATCTGTTGCCCATGCCTGGCCCCAATGCCAACTGGACAGCAGGGCTCTCGGTGCACTACAGCCAGGATAGCAGCCTGATCTACTGGTTCAATGGGACCCAGGCTGTACAGGTGCCCTTGGGTGGCCCAGCTGGGCTGGGCTCTGGGCCCCAGGGCAGCCTCAGCGACCACTTCACCCTGTCCTTCTGGATGAAGCACGGCGTAACTCCCAACAAGGGCAAGAAGGAAGAGGAAACCATCGTGTGTAACACTGTCCAGAATGGTGAGCCTCCCCTCAGGGCACTATCCTGAGAGTGGGAAGTGGGCTTTGTGTCCCATCTCTGCCACTGTCCAGTGTGTGACTGTGGATAGGTCATGTCCCCTCTCTTCACTTGTGGGATGCCAGCGCTAGGTTTGACACTCCCCGAAATGCTGCGATTTATCCCCAACGTGAGATGTCGAGGTCCCATTGCTCTCGACTCCCCGCTGCCATTCTCATTTGCAGTTTCCTGGTCAGCCCCCCTGCACCCCACTATGTAGTAGGCTGCATGGCCCATGTCTACTCCATCAGAGCCTCTCCATGGCAGTGCGCAAGGCTGAGCAATGGTGGGCTCCATGCCTTGCCTTCCGCTTCATCCTGTCCTCCTCCTCTGAAGGCTGATTGGCTCCATCTCCAAGTACTTGTCTTCCCTCAGCTGCAGTGGCGCATCCCTCTAGGGAGGGCTCGGCCTCAACCTGCTCTTTCCCTTCTAGCCACTTCTCTGACCTCATTTTTCTTGACCTGAAAAGGGTTGCCACCCGTGATGTACTAAGCAAAGAACCAACGAAGAGCTGGGTGGGAGCAGGCTGGCCAGTGTCCTCCTCAGCCAGCCAGCGTGCCAGAGAAGCCTGAGTTATTATTTGCACTGGAGTGTGTTTGTGTGTTTGTGTGTGTGTGTGTGTGTGTGTGAGAGAGAGAGAGAGAGAGAGAGAGAGAGAGAGAGAGAGAGAGAGAGAGAGAATGAGAGAGCACATGAGAGAGGATTAAAAGAATCCAACGTCCCATCCTTCCCACTGCTCTGACCCCGTCCCAATCCTCTCCCCTCAGAGGACGGCTTCTCCCACTACTCGCTGACCGTCCACGGCTGCAGGATCGCCTTCCTCTACTGGCCTCTGCTTGAGAGTGCCCGTCCGGTCAAGTTCCTCTGGAAGCTGGAGCAGGTGAGGCCGGGCGGCTGTGACTAACTCGTAGGGAAGGGTGGGCCCAGGGCAGGGCGTGGCACTTTCTGGGTTGCCCCTTGCCCCGTCTTTCCTTCCCCACCTTCAGCGCTGACTGTTCTACCCCCAGCTCCCTTGTTCTCTTTCTCCAAGGCTGGTTCCTGCAGCAAGCGCTCCAAATGACCGCTAGCACCAAACCCGACTGCACATCTTTTCCCCTTGTTTTGTTTTATTTTTCTCATCTAGAACCTTAACGGCACACATCCCCGACTCGCAGGCAGTTAGCCGGTTGTAGTCAAGACAGCAAGTCATTCAGAGCTACACAGATTGGGTTTGAGTCCTGCCAGTGGAACTTGCTAGCAAGTTTATTTCTAAACTTCAATTTTGTTTTATTTTTTACCTAATAAATAGAGATAAAAAGAATTCTGCATCCCAGGGTTGTTGCAGGATTAAATGATATAAGAGACCCTTGCAGACTGAAAGCACTCTGTATGTGTTAATTCTCACTATTATCAGCCATGATTGTGAAGGGTTGAATAAAAATGGACAAAATATTTAAAAGCCCTTCTTGAGCCAACAGTTGCAGCCTCCTCATTATTTATTCTCCAAGCTGACCGCAAGGACCACTGAGGACTAATCTGAGTTTCCGTCTTCTTCTGTTTTTCTTGCAAGTCCTGGTGGAGTGGCTGAGTAAGCAAATGGCTTTTTAAAAAAAAGGCAGGAAGAAAAAAGAGAAAGGGAAATAAGTGACTAGAGAATTCACAAACTGGATAATTGAGGGCTGTCTACAGAGGCTGTGGCTATTGTGGAGATAATCTGCCACTGGCTGCTTCTTGGTCTTCCCCCCAAGTGCTAATATTGGGAACAGCGCCCTTTCTAGTTCTCTTTAATTCACGCTCATTTATTCAACAACTATGTACCGAATACCAAGTAAGCCCCTGCGTTCTGCTAGGTTCTGCGGGGCACAATGAATGGAACAAAATCTTTGCCTTCACTGAGCTTACATTTAGTTGGGGAGATAGATCTTTACGAAGTAATTAGATGTGTAAAAATATACATGTGATAAATGCTCTGAAAGAAGCAAGCGAGGGACTGGGGTCGAGACTAGGGGAGGCAAGGAGGAGGGTGTTCACCTTAGATGGGATGCTCAGCGATGGCCTGAGGTGACATTTAAGCTTAGTCCTAAAGGATGAGAAATAGCTGCTGTGGGAGAGAGTGGGAAGTGCCCAGGCAGAGGGTAGAGCAGATGCAAAGGCCCTGAGGCAGGAAAGAGCTTGGCACATTCCAAGCACGGAAAGGCCAGTGAAGTTGAGGTAGAGAGGACAAGACTGGAGATGAGGTTGGAGAGATGGCAGTGAGTGGCTGTACAGTGGACTTTGTCAGCTGGGGTCAGATTTTTGTCCTATGAGAGATGGGAAGACTATTTTGAAGGGTTTAAAGCAGGGCATGACCTGATCAGATTGACATTTTAGCAAGATCCCTTTGGCAGCTGTGGGAGGACTGTGTTGAAGAGACATAAGAGCGGAAGCAGACGGGATGGTTGCAGCAGCCCACATGGTAGGGGTTGGGGACTTGACTGGGGTGTGGCAATGGAGGTGGAGAGACCTGCACACAAACCCACAGCTGTGGTTCTGTTTGGACCTGGGATCGACAGCACCTGCCGATGAACTGGGTGTGGAGGAGGAGGGAAAGGGAAGGATCCAAGATGCCTCCGCATCATCCACTGGAGTGACTGGATGGGTGATGGAACATTCCTATTCCCCAGGGAAAACTAAGGGAGTTGGAAGGGGCATGGGCTTCCATCTCACACTTGTTGAATTTGAGATACCTGTGAGACAGCCAAGTGGAGAGACCAGCATTCAGAGGAGAGTCCTGAGCTAGAGATGTAGATTTTGGAGTTAGTGGCATAAATTTGGTATCAATGAATGGAAACAGATGAGGTAACTCCTAGGAGACAGCACAGAGAGGAAAGGGAAGAGGGTCTAGCTCGAGCCTTGAGAGACCCCAACATTCGGAATTTGATAAGGGAGAGGACTCTCTGCCCCTCCTTCCTCTGACCCCCCCCCCCCACAATCTTGGCTGACCCTGGGAGAAACTGCAAAGGGAAGTGATATTTGTTTTAGTGGTTCCTGTTGGGTTAGAAACTACCCTAGAGGTTCCCAGGCCATACATACATACATATATACATACTACATACTTTTTTGGAAAAATTTATTCATGTCGCAGTGTGTTACTCCTCTTAGGAATAGTTATAGCTTCCAAGATTTACCTGAAGAGTGGGATTTTTGGTACTAGATTGGTTGCCTGATAGACTTTGGACAAGGGCGTTATTCCTTGAGGTGGGTGGGCAGCAGTTCACTAGTCAGCCATCACTGAGCTTACATTTAGTTGCGGAGATAGATCTTTACGAAGTAATTAGACGTGTAAAAATATACATGTGATAAATGCTCTGAAACTGGCAGAACTGGGAACTTGGGGGACTGTGCCCCATCTCCAGGGGGTGGCATAGTGCCTGGGTGAGCTGCCTGGAGAGGAAGTATCTCAGAGGCTCCTGTCCTTACTCTGCTCCCCAGGTTTGTGATGATGAGTGGCACCACTATGCTCTGAACCTCGAGTTCCCCACAGTTACTCTCTATGCCGATGGCATCTCCTTCGACCCTGCCCTCATCCATGACAATGGCCTCATCCACCCGCCCCGAAAGGAACCTGCTCTCATGATTGGGGCCTGCTGGACCGGTAAGTCCCTCTGAGCTTCTCAGGGAAGACTCCAGTGGTTTAGGACTGGGAAAGGGAGGCAGGCTGGTGAGGAGCCAGGGCAGCCTGACCCCGGCAGCTGACACCACCACACGTTTCCCTGTGGTTGGGCAGGGTGACTCTGAGGGTCTCCACTGGAGGGGACCATGGCTTCCCACATCTCCCGCCCATCTAACAGGTCATCGCCTCCGACCTGGGAGAATTAACTTCTCAGGCGTCCCCAGAATCTCCTTCTATAACACAATGTCAGTCGATTCCCACTTTATTCCATCAAAGCGATGATGGTTTCCACAGCCCACTCCCCTGCGGGAGGATAGTGACCTTTCAGAGTGTCATCAGTCTTCCAACTCTGAAGCCATTTCTTTCATTTTTTCCTTCCGTGAGCAGGTGTGTGTGTGTGGGGTGGTGGTGGTGGTGTCATGTTTGGGGGCTTGTCTGTTACAGAGGCTGGAGGGATTGGGGCACGACAAAAGAGGGGCTGGGACTCAGCTGAGAAGTTGTGAGTCCTACTCTGGCATGGCAAGACTCATGGGATGAGAGGAAGACTTATTCCTTCCTCTGTGTCAATCTGTCCCCACAACCCTGAGCTCACTGCCACTTTGTGTGTATGTGTGTTTTTTTTTTGTCCCCAGAGGAGAAGAACAAAGAGAAAGAAAAAGGAGACAACAGTACAGACACCGCACAAGGTACTCTGCATGTGAGAACTGGAGACCAGAGAGTTCTCGCCTCAACTGCTGGTTCTGTGCTCCCTCCTCCACCCCAAACCCGTCCAGGCTGGTTGCTGCTAGTTACGCCACCAGGGGGCAGAGCCTCCGAGAAATGCAGACGCGCGGAGGCCAGCGTAGCTTGGCTGGGTTCTGGGTGTCTGTTCCTGCCCGCAGCTGAAGTAAGCGCTTCCCCTGCTGCCTGTCCACGTGGCAGAGGGAAGTGGCGGGAGTCAGACACGCAGGAGGGAAGATCAGTGCGTCTGCGAAGCTCACGTTCCCCGGTCTCCTTGCATGTCACTGTACCGACGCCCTTTCTTGCAGCCTCCCCTTTCCTCCTGGTTTCTCCTCTTTCCTCCCGAAAGGAAAGGTCCTGGTTTCCTTCTCTCTCTCCCTCTGCTGGAAGCCTCTCTCACTTCTGTGCTTCTGTTTTTCAGCCTTCTGCCCCTGGCTTTTTTCTGTCTTTTTTGTCTCATCTCTCTCCCTTCTGCAACCTCCTCCTCCTCCTCACTTCTCTTACCTCCTGTCTCTTTTTTCCTTTTTCTGGTTTCCGCATTCCTCTTTTTCATTTTCTTTCTCAACATTTCTGCTCTTTCTCTCTTTTCCCCTTCTCTCAGCCCCCGGTCCTTGCTCCGTCCTCCTCTCCTCTCACCTCTCACCTCCAGTCCCGCTCCTGTGTTCCTGCCCTAGGAGACCCTTTGCCGATCCACCACTACTTCCACGGCTACCTGGCTGGTTTCAGCGTGCGCTCAGGTCGCCTGGAGAGCCGCGAGGTCATCGAGTGCCTCTATGCATGTCGGGAGGGGCTGGACTATAGGGATTTCGAGAGCCTGGGCAAAGGCATGAAGGTATAGCCCCGTCCTCTGGCCCTCTCCTTCCTGGCATGCCCCTTGCCCCTCACCCCTGCCCCACCTCTCTACCTTTACTCCCTCTCTCACCTCGTGGCCCTGCCGTCAGCTGTGTCTGTGTCTGGGGCCCAGGTCCATGTGAACCCCTCGCAGTCCCTGCTCACCCTGGAGGGGGATGATGTGGAGACCTTCAACCATGCCCTGCAGCATGTGGCTTACATGAACACTCTGCGCTTTGCCACGCCCGGCGTCAGGCCCCTGCGCCTCACCACTGCCGTCAAGTGAGTGTTGGGTGGGGCGGGACGAATCATAGAGCAGAGTCAGACATTGTCACAACTGTTTGACCTAAGATGTCACCTAGGACGAGGCACGCCTCTCTCATTTCGTGGATGGGGAGATTGGGCCCCCAGAGAGGACAATTGACCACTGAAGGTCACACGGCAATATTGGTAGAAGAACCTGGGCTAGACTCAGATGTCTCATTAACTAATTCATTGTTCTTTGCACCAAGTCACACTTCCAGGATTTTTGGGTTTCGTTCTTCTCTATGCTGATATGCAAAGTGGGACAGAGAGGATTGGGAGCTGGGAGACCTGGTGTTAATTCTGACTCAATCCGAATTGCCTGGATGACCTTGGGCAAATAACGAGTTCTGGTTGCTTACCCTGTTTTAATCTTGCTTCCCCAAGTTCTTGCAAGGTCAAACATGATGATCTAAGACTCAGGGTTGGCAACCTAGGGTCCCAGGCCACACCTGGCCAGCTGCCTGTTATGGAAATAAAGCTTTATTGAGACACAGCAGTGCCCACTCATTTGCATATTGTCTATGGCTGCTTTCATGCTCTCATGGCAGAACTGAGTAGTTGGGACAGGGACTGTGTGGCCCCCAAAGCCGAAAATATTTAGTACGTGGTCCTGCATAGAAAAAGTTTACAGACCACTGAATTTTAAGTGAATTACTTTGTATTACTTAAAAGAAATAATATAGATTATTTCAAGGTTTATATATTAGGTGTTTAAAAATACAGATTAATTGAAAGCATAATAGTTAAGGACATAATGTCTATTGCTAGCCTTTTTTTTTTTTTTTTTTTT
>RJWJ010012611.1:0-41680 GCA_004363605.1 Indri indri | reverse complement strand
GGCTTAGACAATCCTTCTGCCTCAGCCTCCTGAGTAGCTGGGACTACAGGCATGTGCCACCATGCCCAGCTACATTTTTCTATATATTTTTAGTTGTCCAGCTAATTTCTTTCTATTTTTAGTGGAGACGGGGTCTCGCTCTTGCTCAGGCTGGTCTCGAACTCCTGAGCTCAAACAATCCTCCCGCCTCAGCCTCCCAGAGTGCTAGGATTACAGGCGTGAGCCACCACGCCTGGCCTCATTCTTTTTCCTTTTGTCTAAATAATAATTTGGTTTATCAATAAAATCTAGTAAACTTTGAAAAGCAATAGCTACAAAGCTTGGTCATCTCTGCCCTTCGGATACTGTGACATCTCTTGTATGGTATTCGCCAGAGATATCAGGGAATGAGAGGTGATCTATAAAGATAACTGCAGATTTCCTCGTGGTTTTGTTAAGTTTCATTGTTGCTGATGAGTTGCTGTGTGTCTGTAAAATCAGTTTCTTCAAAGCACATTTACTTTTGAAAACTACATTTATCTCTTGGCTATGACTCTCCCTCCCGCTCCAACTCTTCATCTTCTATAAAGGACCCTGCCTTACGTACATCTAGACTTCGCGAAATAGAAAAATCAGATAATGCTAGAGTCCGAGGTTCTTGCTTTAGTCGATGGACATTGTAGAGCTCAGGTCAAGAGCCAATCTCCCTCCTTAAGGAATCTGTGGCTTATTCAATTTGGGGACACTTTTTGAGGAAAAGAATGCAAAATTAGATAAGTAAAATTAAGTACTGAAGTGAATATTTATAATGAGATAGGAAACAACAGTAAATCAAAATTTTTCAAGCTGATAAATACCATAAACTTGACACATTGCTAGGGTGCCTCCCAGGGCCACAAAAGGGGGTGATGCTAGTGAGAGGCCCTAAAACTTCACCTTCATTTACCTTCAAGGTAAATCCACCTCTGGCAGGAGTGTACATTACACAGAGGACATACACTCCTATATCCATAGACTACAGGTCTACCAACCACAGAGTAATGGAAACAGACGACCTCTTGTCTCATACATCGATTTCAATGTCCCGCAGGTCTTCCCTTCTTTAGGTGTAATACCACTAACACCGATGCTCACACTGGGGTCAGATCTGCATCTGGTAAGTGCTCTTTTGTGTTATTTTAATACCCATTGTTAAACAAAGGTAATACCCAATGTCGGGAGGGAGCATGTATATGGGTGTGTGTATCCACAAATGTACACGCACACATATTCGCTGTAGATTAAGGTGAAAAAGAGGACAGGGAGAAGTGTCAAAGAACACTGGATGCTATTCAGTACAACATAAAAAGTTTTCCTTAGTAAGAGAGCCCATAAAGGAATGGGTCTAATTTTCAAGTCTTTCCTTCTCCAGTTCCTCTCTCCATTCCTCCACCCTGCATTTCCTGATGCCCCTACAACATCCACACACCCCCATAAACACTATAACCACTATTACTACCCCATCAACAAGAGCAAACTAGAAGGGATGGAAAGAGTTCAGTCTTCTCATAGAATATCCGTATAGTTTAATCTGTTTGGGGGAGAAAAATAAGTTCCTCTCCTGATTAAAGTAGATTTATTTTAGTGGTCAGATTTAAATACAGTTCATGTTCCAGATTAGACATTTTATTCTGAAACTCATAATTTTCATCAGGATACCTATGAAGAAATTAATTTCTTAACAAAAAAGCTATCAGAATAATTCTAGGAACCATTGCTGTTGTAGCCAAAAGGGGAAAGCAAGGATAAAATTACCTAAGCATTATAATTCTTGAAGAAAATGGGTTAAATGCCAAAGAAAAAACTTAGCATGGGAAAAGTTAGTAACGGACTTTGTGGTTGGCTAGTAGACTAAATAAGTCTTTGAATTTCATCTCCGTATCTACCTATACTGCAATAGAATACTATGCATTTACATGGCAAATCCTCCCTTTAAACTTATTTTATGTTTTGTAAATACATTTAGTTTCCTGAATGTTCAAATTGAAAAAGATACAAGGAAAATCTTTTTCATTGCCCTACAGTTAAATACTGCTGCAGGGATGACACCTGGCCCACAGGCCCACCCGTTGCCCCTGGGGGGGCTGAACGTACAACAGCAGCTGCAACCACAGGTACGTTCAATAACTGGACTTCGGTTTAACCTTGGAAAGCATTTCCTCTCAGGTGGAAGCCTACAGGACTACAGGACAGAAAGAATTTTCTCAAGCTTCTTGAAAATTTTACCCATATAATCTGCAGACAAATGTTCTAGAAGAGTATTTGGCAATTTGGTTCTTGATAAAACACTCCTGAAAACATACCCAGAAAACTAACCATGCTCTCCCACAACCTCTTTAGAGTACATTTTTAGTGAGTAACAAAAACCAATGAAGAGTTGGGGAAGACTGAAAAGTGAAGACTAGAGGCAGGAAATTGAGAGGTACCAGGATTTTTTTCTATCAAGAATGTTTTTCTATCGAAGACTTTCTGGATGACCAAGATCATCGCGAATAAAAATTAAAAGGTGGATAATGTTTATTCTCAGCAAATCTCATCTTCCCCCTTTCGTGCCCTTTTTTCCTGCCCCCTCAAAAAGTCCCCAAGGACTTTCTAGTTATCTCTCACCTCCCGCCATCACTTACTTTCAGGAAAAATTCTAGAAAACCCTCTCACATTAAGATATAAATGACATATTTAAGGCATCACCCCTTTTTTAAGTGTTTGAATTTTAACATTGAACGAAGTCCAAATTTTTGCATTCTTGAAACTTCTCTAAATAGTTTAATAGGCTCTGGAGAAAAATACAATAATCTTTTTATGGCTAGACTAAGTTGTTGGTAGATAACTTATTCTCCCCACCATGTGACCTCAGCCCCCATCACCCTACATAATGGTCTAATTTTTTGTGGAAGCATTTATTATATAAGCAATATTTCTTAGTTATAAAGAATTTAGAAGACACATGTAAGCAAAAAAATAAAATAAAATTCATCCAGAGGTCTATCACCCATAATCAAAACCATCAACATTCTAGGATATGTCCTTCCAGTCTTTTTTCTATAAATATAAGTACATTTTTAAAGAAAATATGTTTTTGCTATATTTAATGTTCTGTAACCTGATTTTTTCCACATATACATTTTGAATTGTTTTCATGTTTTGAAATATTCACTGATAACATGGTTTTGAATGACTGCGTAGTATTCCATTGTGTACTAGGTTCCCTATTGTGAAAATTTGGGGTTTTTTCCAAGCCTTTTTCTTCTATAAACAATGCTGCTGTGAAAATCCTTGTAACTAAGTCTATTTCCTCCGGACCAACTCCTACTTCGGAATAGGATTTCCGGGGCCAAAAACACACAAAATATCTTGATAATAAAATTGACCCTCTGAAAAAGACTTGAGAAACATACAAATAAAATGAGACAGTCTTTAATATGTGATCCTTGCATAATCCCTATGCTGACTGCCCAGCTTCAGCCTCAATTGCTGCCCTGCTCTAATCTTGAAGCCAGACTGAGTACATCTTCATAGTCCCCAGAGAATATTCCCTTGTGTCGAAGGCATTAGTGGGCACTGAAGATGTTACAAAAGTTCCAGTGTGGAGGGTCTGACATTGCCCAATCTCCAACACGCAATAATATAAATCAATTCTCCTTCCCTATGGGAATTCCTCAGTGTCTCTAGGCTGTGCTTACCACCAAGGGTACCTGACCTTCTTCTGGGCAGCTCCGATCCCTCCAACCCACCTCTCCCTAGGCAGAGTGGCTACTTCCTCTGCCACAAACCTGGGCGCCTTGTTGGCAGCTCCCATTAGCAAAGAAAGGCCAACATGGTTAAGAGTAAACTCCAGAGGCCGGGGGCGGTGGCTCACGCCTGTAATCCTAGCACTCTGGGAGGCCGAGGCGGGCGGATCGTTCTGAGCTCAGGAGTTTGAGACCAGCCTGAGCAAGAGCAAGACCCCGTCTCTACCAAAAATACAAAGAAATTAATTGGACAGCTAAAAATATATATAGAAAAAATTAGCCGGGCATGGTGGCACATGCCTGTAGTCCCAGCTCCTCGGGAGGCTGAGACAGTAGGATTGCTCGAGCCCAGGAGTTTGAGGTTGCTGTGAGCTAGGCTGACGCCACAGCACTCGCCCCAGGCAAGAGAGTGAGACTCTGTCTCGAAAAAAAAAAAAAAAAAAAATGAGTAAACTCCAGAACCACACAACTTCTGCTCAAATCTCAGCTCTCCACTCACCACCCGTGTGATGTTGGCCAAGTTACTTAACCATTCTGTGGTTTGCTTTCCTCAAAATTTAAAATGGGCATTAAAGTAGAACTTTTCTCTAGAACGGTTATAAAAATTAAATGGTAAATATATGTCAAACACTTAAAATAGTAAACACACAAAACATGCTTGCTATTATTTAAAATAATTTTACTACCAACAACTAAGAAAAAATTATTCTCTTTTTTGTTATATTAGTGGAAAGTAGATTACCTTTTGTTACAGATGTTACTTAACATCTGTGGTTTCCTCTTTTTATCTTTTTGTTCCTTCCACTCCAACTTTCCTTTAAAGAAGAAATTTCAATTCCATTTTCTCCCAAATACTGTGTCCCTTCTCCCGAACTACTTTCCCATCGCCACCCTGAAGGTTAGTAGGGTTTTTGTTGTCATTGTTGTTGGCATTGCTTTTTTTGTGTCAGTAGACAAGAACCTGACTGAAAGTAAGGCTTTTCATGAATGTACATACTTTTTACCTGTTAGCATTCCATAATTCCATAATTGCTACACCAACTATCTTGGGAAATAATAAAGTTAAGAGTCCATTTCATAACACTTTTGAATCTTTTGGGGTTGGTTATTATCAAATTAAAATTCCATTTTGATTAATTTTCTGATACTGAATTTTCTATAGAAACAAAAATAAATGTTTAAAACTCTAGTTTCCTTTGACAAACTCTAGGCTAGTTCTTAGAGTAGTAAAGAATACTGGAGCATGCCAACACCTCACCCAAATCTTTTTCAGCTATAAATTCCTAACATTTAATTAGCAATCAGTGACCACTGAATTATTTCCTACCTAGTTTTAACAGTGTGTTGATGCCAGGGTTACTGAGCAAGAACTGGCAAACTTCACAGCAAAATATCCTGGCAACTATTGCAAGACTAAATATATATGTTTCAAGAAACCTCTGCATTTTAAAATATCCATTACATACCGTAATGTGCCTTCTGAAATGCCATATAAAAGAAATCTGTGCATTTTATCATTACTACTTGGAATAATCTTCAGTTTGGAGATCACTTGAGACTAAAATTATTTTTTGTTCATCCAATTTACTAACTTCTACCTTCTCAATGTACCGTCTTAAACTGGTTTCTAAATCTCTCTGGGTCTAACACTTTTTACAAATTGGATGAGTTCCAATTCCCATCCTGCTCTGTGAGTCTATATCTATAAACATAGATGATGCATAATAACAAATATCTTTTCAACAAATATTATATCCTTTTAAGAAAGTCTCAATATTTATATCATCTGCTAGAATTTATCTTTTGAATATATTTTTTACTGAATTTTTCTCTCCTTTTTCAGATGTTACCAATTTTTATAGCACAACTTGGAGCCCAGGTAAGATTATTTTTAATATGATTTTGATTTTAAATCATTTTTGTGGGAAGTATTTATTTAATCTTACCACTATTCACCAGATAGTTTTGAAGTTTCCAATTTACTTTGCACTGTATGGACAGATAATCACAAGAGCTAGCACAGCACTTAATATGTGCCACACTGTTCCAAGTACTTTACATATATTATCTCATTTAATCTTCAATACAATTTTTTGTGGACAATATTTTTATTTCCGATTTGAAAATGAGTAATTGGAGATCATGAAAATTACTCAGTCACAGTTGTACCATTAATAAATATCACACACAGATGAAGCAACCAGCCAATCTCTAAATCAAATGGTTAAGAAAGAAATAAGTTGGCCCACGCCCGTAATCCTAGCACTCTGGGAGGCCAAGGTGGGAGGATTGCTTGAACTCAGGAGTTCAAGACCAGCCTGAGCAAGAGTGAGACCTGTCTCTACCAAAAATAGAAAAATTAGCCAGGCATGGTGGCACTCGCCTGTAGTCCCAACTACTTGGGAGGCTGAGGCAGAAGGAATGCTTGAGCCCAAGAGTTTGAGGTTGCAGTGAGCTATGATGATGCCACTGAACTCTAGCCCGGGGGGACAGGAAGGAAGGAAGGAAGGAAGGAAGGAAGGAAGGAAGGAAGGAATGTTATTGGGATTGATCTAATGATTAATGACTTAGGGATTTATTTTCTTAATCTCAAATTTATTTTTGACTATATGTATTTTCCCTGAAAATTCTATAAACATTTTCTCCTCTTTCCCTGTTTACCTTTGTGAAAGTAATTCTTGAGATCCCTGATAAAATTATCAAAAGAACAAGGTCAAATATCAGTATCAGGTGACAGCTTTTACTTCTAGCAACAGAATCAAATATAAAATTTGTATCAGCTCTTTTTTTTTTTTTTTTTTTGAGACACAGTCTCGCTCTGTTGCCCAGGCTAGAGTGCTGTGGCATCAACCTAGCTCACAGCAACCTCAAAGTCCTGGGCTCAAGCGATCCTTCTGCCTCAGCCTGTATCAACTCTTAATTCCATATCTAGGAACATATCCCAAGAAAATTATCTGAAATACAGCAAAGGTTTATGTAGAATATAGTCATCAAAGTAATATTTGTAGTACAGAAAAATACTGGATGCAATCTAAGACCAAAGAAAAATGGCCAAGTAAACTGTACCACATAAGAGCAAATATTATGTGGCCATTTAAAATTACATTTATTAACACCTATCAACAATACAGTTAAATGATCATGTAATATTAAAAGAAAAAGCAAGACACAAAATTGTAAAAATGACATGACTTCCATTAAGTAAAAAAGAAATGTGTGAAAAATATCTGGAAGAAAATATATCAAACTCTGAATGGTGGAATTATGGTGGGTTTATTTTTTTTTTTATTGCTTTCAGCATTCTCAAGGTTTCCTCCAATGTGCATCTACTTAATAATAGAAAAATATTTAATTTTTGCAATGTATGCAACCTCACATTACTCAAAGGATGAATGTTAGGAGCCCCATATGATATGCTGACTTGAGTTCTGTGATACAAATAACAAAGGCAGTTTAACATATTATTGAAAACACAAAATCTCTCTTTACAATCTTTAAAAGTATTTTAAGTTTTTAAGTTATGTTATAATACCTTGCTTCAAATATATTAAAATTTGTCTAATAATTTGTGTTTATCATTTTGCTTTCAGGGTACTATCCTAAGCTCAGAGGAATTGGTAAAAAAAAAATTTTAATTACTAGCATTTCGAATTCTTTTCACTTCCACCACAATAGTGTCTGTCTTCATATAGTCTCCTTCAACCTTAAATCTCGAATCTGCTGTACACTAAACATATAATAAACTGAATATTTTTATATGTGCTTGCATTAAATTATCCTTTATCTGGGGATTTCATCATCCTTCTCCAGCTACTTTTCCATTAATTTGACATAGCGTTTATTATCATGTATTGCTGTCAGATTCTACTCTATCCAGAGAACCAATGCACATCACACATTTTCGAACTTTATATTGATTATAATCTAGGATCATAAACTATTAAAATGCATGTGGATGTATAATAATACAAATATTGACATTTTTTACAGAAAAAATTTAATTTCTTAACTGAGATTTTTTTATTTTTATGGGTAAATATATATTTTTCTAGCATCAGATTGTGATGAATGAACTATTTTCTATACACATGAATAACCGAAGGGCTGTATCTACATGAAGTTCATATTACTATTACTAGGCACCTCTCTGCATTCCTCCATAGGTCGTTTTTTACAGAAAATGACAAATTAGCATGAAATCTAAACATGACAGCTAAAGTAAGGAATTGAGGCACTATTTGGAAATGCAGTTTTTAAACAGTTTTTCTATTATGGAAAAGGTAGAGATTTGCTACATTGCCCATAAATAATAATCAAGTAATGGGGCTGTTTTGCCAACATTGATGCATGAACATCTCTATCTACCATGTATATTATGTAACACCATATAATAAGCCCTTTAGCAGATCCTTTATATATATTGCCTTCAACACTCACCAAACTACAAAGCAGAGATTTTTGACCCAGTTTTACAAGGCAACTGAAGCTCAATTAGATCAAGTAATTTAGGTCTCAAAGACAAAAAAAAAAAAAACGTAGATCCAAATCCAAAGCACTTTTTCTATCTACTATGCTAGTGGTTTTCAAACATTTTTTTCAGTACAATGCACAATAACAACACATTTTTCATGCAGCTCAACGCACATGCACACACGAATTTGATGAAACAATACTAACCCTTACTATACAGAATATACTCTGATCTACTCTCTGTTTTATTTTTTAATAATGGTGGCCACTCATCTTTTTATTTCAAAATTGTGGGTGTCACAATCCTCAATTTGAAAACTTCTATACTCCTTTCTCTCATCCAGCATAAGTCTAAATCTGGTTTCATTATCTCTTAAATCTAAGACAGCATTTCCCAAACTTTAGTCATGGCCCACCAAATCAAGATGACTTCAAAACCTGGTTAAAAATGTGGATGGCTGGGTCCTGCCCCAGACCTGTTCAACCAGACTCTCTAACAATGGAAGATTCCAATAGAGAGGAGTTCCCTGTGTAACCAACCATAAGAAACACAAAAGTAGTTGAATTGCCAAGAGAAATGTTTCTGACTCAATATTCCAATGCCTTTGAAAAATACATCATAAGAAACTTGAAGAGATGCAAGCCGAGAAGAAGAGGATTGATTAATCCAGTGGAATCCATTTTTTCATTAATTTTTCATTTCCTAAATTACATTTTTTAAAAATTTTTATGAGCAAAAGAAAGATTATGTTTCAGGTTAGTAACAGAGATACAGCCCATCATAACTGTATACATTTTCTGCCTTAGATCTACCTCGAGATACACCTGATGATAAGAAATGACGGATTATTCCTTTTCCCATGACCAACTTGATTCTGACTTCCCCTTTCTGAGGAAAATGAAAAATGGCAAGGAATCCCAGTAATGAACCCAGCATCAGGCTTGGCTGGGCCAACCGTGGCATTTCCTCTGAGGAATGCTAGATCTTTGCTGTCTTCTCTGACTTTACTCTCCATCCTGTCATTCCTACTCAAATGTGCTCCCCTCAAAAGAAAAAAGGATCATTAACCAGCCTAAAAATGTGTGAATTTGACTTTGACTTTGTTTTCTGTTTGCCTCCTTTATTGCAGCCAGTGGCCTCTCAACTCTTCACGGGCCTCATCATCCACCCCTTGTTCCCGGGAGGCATCCTGCCCACCACTCAGGCAGGGGCTAACCCAGATGGCCAGGCGGGAAGCCTCCCTGCAGGACAAGCAGGAGTAAATCCTGTCACCCACGGAACCCCGGAGGGCCACCTCCCGACTCCCGACACCGACACCGACGATGAGTTTGGAGTGACAACGCCTGCAGGTATCCGAAGGGGCACGCACACGACCGAGGAAACCACCACGGAACCGCCAAATGGTAAATTCTCCCAGCTTAGAAAACGCTCCTTGGCCATGAAAGTCATCTGCAGAACAAGACAGAAGAGTTCTTTGTCTTGCCTTGACAAACACAGATCTTAATCAAATCAGGGAGCCCCTTAACGCACTCACAATTGATTCCTGCGACGTGAAGGAAAATTTTTACTGGGCCACCAACCCTATGGTATTAAGACCGAAAGAAGACTTTTAATTGCTGGCATATAACATACTTTCCATTTTGGGTCAAAGCTGGAAATATCTGGAAGCAGACTGCACTCCTCTTCCCAATACGCGCGCGCGCACGCGTGCGCACACACACACACACACACACACACACACACACACACAGGCCTATAGCAGACACACTTCAGTTCGTCGTGATCCTTTCCATTCACTGGTGGTGGATGAACCTTCCTAATGCCATACTGCAAGTAGCCCCTCATAACAGACTGGAGTTAGCAGAGAATATAAACCCACCTGCTATTCCTGTCAGACAGGACTCAAGAAATATCCCAAAAACAGGCTTTTCTTCCACCAATAAGCAAAGATAATTGTGGGAATGTCTAGAACCTAAATCCTTAGAGATAGCAAAAGATTGGTTTGATATCGATGCTCCTATTCCTAGAAATTCTGATCTCAAATAAAAATGTTTAAATTCGACATGCTTTCACCCACATTTAAAAGGCGTTCTATTTTCTTCCAGGAATTCAGTAACCTGTTTCAAATTTTCTCAACTAAACCACCTCAAATTTGGTGACACATATGAATCTTTTTCATTAATCACATGATGGAATAGATCAAGACACACTGGAGAGTCTCAGAAGAAATTAACTCTTAGTTTACCTGGAAACTTTCTTGAAATTTCAGAAAATATCTTCTACCTAGAGAATACTGACTTCTGAAAAAATAATTAAATGAGTGAATTTGTCTTTGAAATATAACATTATGCCACCTGGAACATGTATCTATTAAAATGTATTTTGAAAATTGGTTCTTTTTTCTTCTTTGGGTATAGAAGAAAAGAAATTGGGCCCTTTCAGAAACTACATCACCTCAAGATACTAACATGTCACTCCAGGTCTAAGACTTTCTCTGAAAGTAGAAAACACTGCAGTCAAGGGGGGAGGAAACCAGCAATATGAGGACAAATTCTGGTCTCTTCCCAAGCACCTCATGACTCACTTTCTCTTAAGAGTTGAACATTTCATTTTTAATAAGCAAATATTTTTTGAGACAGAGTCTCACTCTGTCACCCCAGCTAGAGTGCAGTGGTATCATCATAGCTCACTGCAACTTCAAAGTCCTGGGCTCAAGCAATCCACCTGCCTCAGCCTCCCGAGTAGTTGGGACTACAGGTGTATGCCACCACACTTGGTTAATTTTTTTATTTTTTGTAGAGACCAGGTCTCACTCTTGCTCAGGCTGGTCTCGAACTCCTGGCCTCAAGCAATCCTCCCACCTTGGCCTCCCAGAGTGCTAGGATTACAGGTGTGCACCACTGCACCCAACCAGCAAATTATTTTTGCTCATCCAGAACATACAGTGGAAACAAAGAATTATAAATCATATTGCCTATCCTTAAGTGCTTATATTCAGACTTAGTGATTATGGAATTTAATGTTTAATTTTGGCATCCCTGATGGGAAATGACATTGACAAAAATAATCACTGAAACAGACCAAGGTGATATTCTTTCTTTGTTCACCTAAGAGGTAGAATTTAATCTGATTTAAACTTATAGCCCAGACCATTGCAGTTCATCTAGAGTGGGAGGGAATGAGGGGAATTAATACAAACTACAGTTGAGCCCCCCAAAAGAAAGGTATGGGTAGGGTTAATAACATTTCTCACCCTATTTGACTCCGCCCCCTCAGTATGCAACAAACCTAAATATGCACCCACAAAATATATTCCATGTCAAATTTTTCAGGTGGTTAAATATTTACTAGTGGTTAAAGATTTATTGGCTACAGTGTTTCAGATTTGAAGAATCTGAATAACATATTTATGAATTGTCATGGTGTCATGGCCAAATGAGATTAAATTAGGATTTAATCTTCCAAAAATATTTTGCCACTGGTGATACTAATTAAAAATACTATCAAAAGAGTTCCTAGGGCCAGGCACAGTGACTCACACCTGTAATCCTAGCACTTTAGGAGGCTGAGGCAGGAGGATCTCTTGAGCCCAGGAGTTCAAGACCAGCCTGGGCAACATGGTGAGATCTTGCCTCTACACACACAGAAAAAAAGTAGAAAAAATTAACCAGGCATGGTTGCAAGTGCCTGTAGTCCGAGCTGCTTGGAAAGCTGAAGCAGGAGGATCACCTGAGCCCAGAAGTTCGAGGCTGCAATGAGCTATGATCACACCATTGCATGGCAGCCTGGGTGACAAAGTGAGACCCCATCTCTAAACAATGAAGGGAAAAAAAATACTTTCTAGGTTACTGTCAGTTGTGGGGACCAGATTTCAGGTCCACGTTCCCTGGTTCTTGGTTCCCAGTACTGAAGAACAGTTACTGGTACCAAGTTGACGGAGCAAATGAGCCCACTAAGCAGATGCAAGCAAAGTGCCAAAGTTGATGAAAGCATAGTTTGTTCCAGAGAAGGAACGGGTCAACCCCCATGAGTGGAGGAGACCCTGAGTTTGAAGACAGAGTCTAGAGAGTATAGTACACTCTCAAAGTCAGTAGAAAATGGACCACTCCAATAAGGAATAGCGTCACCCCAGGGATAGGGTCTGCTTTTATGCTAATCCCTAATAATATGCTATGTGATGGGTGGAATATTCGTGGCTTTTCTTAGAAAGGGGTAGAGAATTCCCAGAACTGGGAACCCTCCCATTTTTAACTTTATAAGGCAATTTCTGGGGGTTGCCATGGTATTTGTAAACTGTCATCACACCGGCAGGTGTGATTTTTACTATGTTAATGAGGGTAGGTCACTTGAGCAGACTGTCACCTTACTTGCTCCAAAGACTCTCTTTTGTGGCCTTGATCTTATCTCCACTTCGTGGCCTTTCTACCTCTTTCTGGTTGGTCAGGCCTTGGAGACCCCCTATCATAGACAGAACATGTGTTCAGTCCTTGGAGCCCCCTTGACATGTCGTCTGTTCCTTTTTGGAAGCCCCCCTTTCTGGTCACTTTGTTCCTTCTATTGTAGACACAGAATCTCCTAGTGCCATCTGCTCCTCTCCTTCCTTATCCTGACCTAACATTAACCCTCTATCAAAAAAAAATCCCTCCAAACCTCATTTTTCTTATCTGTAAAAAGGGGCCAAAAATCTCTGCCATAGGTATCCCCCGAGGTTAACATGATGATCACAGCAGATAATACACAAAGGTGCTTTGCAAACTGCAAACCACTACAGAAATTCATTGCGTTTGCTTTCAATATCCGTCAAACCAACTGAGGTTATCTGTCCTCCCAACCTCACGCCTTCCTCCCTAAACTCTTACATACATGTCTCCATGATACCATTAACATACTAGGTGTGTGATTACCAGGTAGACCATCTAAACCAGGTGTCTTCCAACTGGGGTGTGCTACTCCTCGGGGAATCCAAAGATCTTCCAAGGGCTACAGGCAGACAGTTGGCTTTAAGGGCTCAATTTCCATCCTCAACTCCCAAGGGTGCACTAAGACACTGCTGCCTGAGCTCATGTTCTCCCTTCCCTGCTCCCTTTCACAGTCACTCTTTGTCCACCTTTCAAAGGAAAGACCTGTGTCTCCTCTATCACTGATCTTACTGCAGAAAATCGCTGTCATAGAAAACCTCCAGGACACAAAACAAACAAAGAATTTTAAATATTGATACTGGTGTTAAAAATGAGAATTTTTACAATTCAGGTACTTTCTAGTTCTTAACTTTGAACAGAATTAAATGAGCACCTAATAGAATTGTCAGGTGACTAATCATTAAAAAATAATTTTGAGGGTAGAAATTAAAAATATTTAGTCATGAATTCATTTAAAAATGTCAAGAGTACATAAATTACATGTTAATGTTAATAACATTTTTAAATGAAAAATTACTACACTTTTAAAAATTTGATGGGAAGGTGCCTAATTTAATTAACAAAATTAGTGAGAAGAATGGTTTTATTCTTGAAATCTCTTTCATGTCTGTTAAATAAAAGCTATTAAGATTTTCATATCTGCTTCCGCATCTCTGTATCTGTTACAATATCGCATCTGTAGGTGCTGGAAAATTTTGCTGTATACTCTTGAGAAAATGAGAATAAAAAAGGAAAATAAAATCTTGATATTATCATAAAAATGGTTTTACGTTTCTGACCATCAAAAGGATCTCAGAGTCCCTCAAGGATCCTCAGATCAAACTTTGACATCAACTTTGAATAATATCACATCAATTCCTTTTCATCCTCTCCCTGTATATATTGAAAACCGCAAGGTGATCTACTGTGTTCGTGTGTGACTTCATACACAGCCATTCCCATTGTACTGCTGTAGATTCATGCCCTATAAACACAATAATTCCCATAAAATCAATTTCATTCAATTGCCACCAAAAAAATAAAAGCTATAGTAAAATGTACAATTGTATGTGCTGCAATGTCAGACGAGTTTCTGGCTTCAAACTTTACAGATCTTTTTTCTCTTTCATTAACCACATAACCACATACTGCTGCCACCAAGCACCATAGGACACATTCATATTGTAACACCAACTCTGGCCTTACAGATTCCCAATACTTGTACCTGGTGCATTGAAACACGGGGGGTCGGGGGAGATAGGACTATTGCCGAAAGCCATTTCTAAAATGGAACAACCAGAAACAATTATTCACAAACCACACAAATATTCCCCACTAACCCCTAACTCAATATGTCTACAATTCAACCTTTTGTAGGTGGATCACAAAAATGCCTGTAACTACACCAATGTATCATGCAAGATAAAGTGTGGTAAAAGGAAAATCAGAGTGGGAAGAGATAAAGGTCACAACTGGTTGTAGTTAAAATATATTATGTTTTCAAAAGCTGCAAAACATAGGATCCCGTGAACCCATTGATGGCACCATCTGAGAGCCTTGGAAGGGGCCGTTACAAGTGAAGGACCCTCAAGCTTAAACTTCATTAGCTTCATAATAAATCCATCTTTGCCTCCTCACCTTTACCAAGTTCCAAATGCTCTATTTGCCCTTCCTTTCTCTGCATTTTGCTTTATTTTTGCAATAATCCTATTTGAGTCTTTATTAGAAGGCAACAAGTTTGTAATAATACCTACCTTGTTCTAGGAGGCATATTCTGCTCGGAGTACAAAGCAAAGGGAAATAGTACATACCGAGGGCATTCTGTGCAAAAAGCGCAATACATTTTTGGAAAACTGAATCCTAATTTACTTTCATTTGACCATGAAAACCTTGACAAGGTAACGTTTACCAAAGTCTAGAGAAGTGCTATTCAGTAGAAATATCATGTGAGCCATATACGTAACTTTACATTTTCTAGTTGCCACATGAAAAAGGTAAAAAGAAGTTGGTAAAATTAATTTTAATAAAATATTTTATTAACCCGATAAATTCAAAATGTTTATTCTAACATGTATTCAATATTTTAAAAATTATTAATGATCTATCTTACATTCTTTTTTGTTACTAAATCCTTGAGATCCAACGTATGTTTCAATTTACACCTCAATTTGAACTAGCCACATTTCAAGAGCTCAATAGCCACTACTATGTTGTTGGACAGCACAAGTCTACATTTAAGGGAGGAAGAGCCAGAAGATTAAAAGTAATAACATAGAACACTCTGGTGAAAGCTACCAAACTGGTGAAAGAAATCAAGGAAGCTCTAAATAAATAGAGAAATATTTAATGTGCCTGGACAGGAAGATTTAATATTGTCAAGATTGGTCAGTTCCTCCCAACTTGATCTAGAGATTAAATATCACCTTATTCAAAATCTCAGCAAATTATTTTATGGATTTTGGCAAACTAATTCTGGACAGGCAAAAGACCCAGAATAGCCAGCACAATATTGATACTACTCAACTTCAAAACTGACTATAAAGCTATAACCATCAAAACAGTGTGGTTTTGGAAATATAGATCAATGGAACAGAATAGAGAGTCCAGAAATAGATCCACACAAATACAGACAACTGACCTTTGACAAAGTAGGAAAGGCAATTCAGTGGAGAAAGCATGATCGTTGGAAATCTACATGCAAAAAAGAAAAAGACTCTAGACACAGACCTTATACCTTCCACCAGAATTAACTCAAAGTGGTTCATAGACGTAAAATGCAAAACTGTAAAACTCCTAGAAGATAACATAGGAGAAAATCTAGGTGCCCTCAGGCTTGGCAATGACTTTTTAGATATAATGCCAAAAACACTATCTATATGAAAAACAAATCAGTAAGTTAGACTTTATTAAAATTAAAAACTTCTGCTCTGCCAAAATCAGTGTTAAGAGATTGAGAAGAAAAGCCACAGATTAGGAAAAAATCTTGTAAAACATACATCTGATAAAGGACTGATATCCAAAATATACAAAATCTTAATGATAAGAAAACAAACAACCCAATTTAAAAATGGACAAAGATCTAAATAGACACCTCACCAAAGAAGATACAAAGGTGGCAAATAAGTATATGAAGAATGTTCAATATCATATGTCGGCATGGAATTGCAAGTTCAAAAACAATGAGATACTATTACACACCTATCACAATGGCTAAAACCCACAACACTGATAATACCAAATGCTAGCAAGCATGCAGAGCAAAAGGAATTCTCCTTCCTTGCTGGTGGATTGCAAACTGGTACAGCCGCTTTGAAAGACAATTTGACAGTTTCTTACAAAACTTAACATATTCTTAACCCTATTATCCAGCAATTTCACTCTTTAGTGTTTACCCAAATGAGTGGAAAACTTACGTTCACACAAGAATTTACATAATGAATAGCAGCCTTATTCATAACTGCCAAAACGTGGAAGCAGCCAAGATGTCTTTAAATAGGTTAATGGATAAACAAACTGTGGTACATCCAGAGAATGGAATATTTTGCAATGATTAAAAAAAAATGAAGTATCAAGCCACAAAATGATATGAAGGACCCTTAAATATAGATAAGTGAAAGAAGCCAATAGGTGGAGCGTAGGAGAATTTTTAGGGCAATGAAACTATTCTGTAATGGTGGATGTGTGCCATTATACATTCATCGAAATCCACAGACTGTACAACACAAAGAGTGAGCCCTATTGTAAACTATGGAATTTAGTTAATAATAATGTATAAATGTCTGATCATTGTAACAAATGTGCTACGCTAATGCAAGATGTCAACAATAGAATTAACTGTGGAAGAGAAGGAAGGAGAAATGGGAACTCTGTACTTTCTCCTCAATTTTTCTGTAAACCTAAAATTGCTAAAAAAAAAAAAAAAAGTCTTAATTTTTTAAAAACATACAAAAGAAAATTTCCACTGGTTAGTATTTTTAAATATTAGCTCACAATGTTTGCAAGTTGGTATGGTTTGCTAGAAATGATCTCCCCCTAGTGGTCTTGAGACAGAAAAACTAAGAGTAGTGAGCTAGCTGTAGCCAAGAAGACAGCAAAGTTCTACTAAAACAAATTAAGTCTCAAATCTGATAGCCGTCTGTAAACCCAAGTAAGGACTCAAGAAGTCAGAAATGAGAGTCATTAAGAACAACATTTACGGAGAACCAGAGAGTGTATGAGCAAAGGAACTGAGTGATGTCTTTAATACCACGGGAGTGATTCAGAAGAAGGAAACTAAATTCTATAACTCCTCCAACAGTCTAAGCAGCGCTTAGTAGGAAGGCCCCCTGGGTCAGGAAAAGAAGTCACACTAAAGGGACCATAAAGATGCAGCTTATTCTCTCGAAATCTTTGAAACCAGTAGAAATCTAATCTAAGACTTAAGAAGCCATATTCAGGAAACTCAACTGGACTAAGGAAACACATGCCAAACTTTTAATTGTTAATATAATTAAAACTTTAGATTTGTATTAATAAAAGTAAAAGTGGTAGCTATATACCTGGTACAAACTGGGTATATGATAGATTTTTAAACTAACACATAGGACAAATAATTGGAACAATTATTCACTTCAGAGTCAAACCAAAAATAACTAGTTTGAATTAAACTGTCTTTAAATTTGTTATCACAAGAAGACATTACATATAAGAACATCTCAAAAAGTAGAGGACTTATATCTCTTCTGGAATCTATTAAACATTTTTAAAAGTTTACTATTATTATTTTTTAAGAGTCTGCATTTTAAAGAGTCTACTGTTTCATTTCAGTGTCCCTGTATAACTCAGAGGAGAGCAATTTGAGAAGTCACCGAAGAGAAATCACCGAAGGCAGTTAGCACACACAAGCTCATTTCCTTTGCAGATATTCACAGATCCTCCTCATTACATTTCCAGGTGGACAGCCTCCTCTGGTTTGGGTGAACACACTCATGTTGCAGATTGCATCCTCGGTGCTCTGAGTGCAGCCTCCTAAATGTCATTATATATCACTAAGGACTTTTACTGTCACCCTACATTCTAACCTTCTGACCTATATTTCATTCATCGGTTCTTTCTTCAGCAGTGTCTAAGCTGCTGTTAAACCTGTCTATTTTGCTCTTAATTTTGTTTATTGGCATGTACACTACTAGAATTTTTACTTGGCTCTTTTTGAAATCTGATGTATCATATTTTATAGTTTGCAGTAGTTTCCTGTCAAAATTTTCACACTTTACTTTTATCTCCTTGAATGTAGTCTTAGTTTTCTTTAAAGCAAACTGTAATTCTAATTACCTTGATTCCGCATGGGTCTTTTTCTATTATATGTTGTTATTCTCATTCTTCCTCATGGAACCTTGCCTCGTCTTAAATCGGATTATCTCTGATAGCATGTTCAATATTGTTTCTAAAAAATTTTGTAGCAACCATTAGGACCAGAGAGTATTTTTATTTGTTTCTGCCAGGAGCCAAGGAGAACAACAGTCTCAATCATCTTAACCCAGTTTGGGGGTTTGAGATTTTTCTGGGGCACTCAGATAACAAAGCCAGGCTGCAGTTCCTGTGAAGGTGACTGACTTCTGGTCCACCGCAGTGGGCTCTAGCCTACAGCAAGGTGTAGTTTTCCAGGGCTCGCACCTTTGGGAGGCGAACTCTGACTCTAGTTTCTCTCCACCAGGCTATCAAACATGCGGTTCAGCCACTTTCACATCAGCAACTGGCTCCAGGGCAAAAATCACCCCAAATGCTGGGTTCTCTTCCTAGATTTTCATCCTCTCCTCGATCTTGACCTACTATTAACTTCTTGGTAGTTTTAATATTTTAAAATATATCATATAGCCTTTTAGTTGTCTTGAGCTAGGAGAATTGATGCAAATTATTTAGTAGACCACTGTTGAAACCAGATCCTGATTTTTGCTTCTAACGTATTTCACAGTATTTTTGACAGAGAGAAGATCTATCACCAATCAATCAGTGTAGAGTGCTCAAGGAGATGGCTGGTCCCAATACCTGATAGTTCCCTCAACTAGGAATGTGGGAACTCAGCCCCTGTCATTCCCATCAGGGGCTTAGTTGCAAATTCTGATAAAGTAGGAACAACTTCACATGGTGCCTTACCCTACCCCATATCAAATAAGAATTGATTATTCTTCAAAAATACAATACATCCAGAATTCTCACATGAACAGTCCCCTCCTATCCTGAATGAAGAAAAGATAAGCAAGAATTTTACATGGAGGGTATGTGAATGTGTTTATGTGTATGTATAGTGGACTCCAAAATACTACTGTAGTCATTCTTACTAACTTGAATATGTATAAATGTTTTCATTTAAAAAGTAAAACAAAAAAATAAAAAGCAAACTAAATTATGATACCAAAACTGTAAAAATATCCATTTTTAGTTAATTAATTTTAACTGACAAAAATTATTATATTTATCATGTACAACATGATGTTTTGAAATACACATACATTGCGAAATGGCCAAATTAAGCTCATTAACATATGCATTACCTCACATACCATTTTTTGTGATGAGAGCACTTAATAAAATCTACTCTTTTAGCAATTTTCAATAATGCAATGTGTTGTTATTAACTACAGTCACCATGTTGTACAGTGAAACTCTTGAACTTAATTCTCCTACCTAACTGAAATTTCATATCCTTTGACCAACATTCCCCAACCTTCCCCCTAGTCTATGGTATGTTTTGGAGCTGGTGCAGCATTATCAAATAATGAGATTTACAGTGACCAACTAATATTATGACTTTGTTTTTTAAAACAGAAGTAGATAGAAATTTTTTTAAATATAGAAAATTGTAACAAAGAAAATTAGTCACCCTAATCCCACCATTCATATGTCACTACCATTAACATTCATTTTGATGAATATTTTCCATGTACTTTTTTCTGTGTATATTATATGTATTTTTGCACAAAGTTAGATTTACACTGCAGTAGTATATACTGTTATGTAACATGTTTCTTTATTTAACCATATATCCTAAATATTTTCTCATGTCATTATTTTGCTAAAAACATAATTTTATTTTTTTCCCATTTATTTTTTATTTGTGTATATTCGTAGCATACAAGTGCAAGTCTGTTACACTGATATATTGCATTGTGGTGAAGTCAGGGCCTTCAGTGCATCCTTCACTGAAGCAACCCACATTGCACCCACCAAGCAACCTCCCATCATCCACCCCCATCCACCCCCCAACCCTCCGAGTCTCCACTGTCCATCCTAAAACACAAATGTAATCACTAAATAACCATAATGTATGCACCAATTCCCTAACATTCTTAAGGGAATTTTGTACAAAAAAAACCTTTATCTCTGTTCGTCTGTCCATATAAAAATCTATATAAAAAAGGAATTTCCTGTCACCGTGTAAATTTTTTCCTCCTTATCCCTACCTGAAAAGTGGAGTCAGTGAGACTTGGTGTGTTTCCCCTCGTCCCTCCCCATTGCTGCCACATGACATGTCCAAGGGCAACAGACATCATTGCTGATCCCTGCAGCCTCGGGGCCTCATGTGGCCTCCTAGATCCTTGAATGCAGCCTTTCGACTGAACCGAAGTTTTACAGAAAAAAACCCTTTATTAAAAAGATTTGTTCTGTGAAGTTTGGATTTGGTTGAGGGGCCGCACTTGGGGATCTGGAGAACCACATGTGGCCTTGGGGAGGCAGCTTCCCACCCACTGGGGACAAGAAAAGGTGGGGCCCTGAACTAAAGGAATCTAAGAGCCATGGAAAAGATTTAAATCCAAAGGGAAGGGTCTTTGTTCTCCTTCAAAGTAAAAAGTCAAATATAAACTTGGAGAGCTGGAAGGACGCTCGTCTGTGAGGAGGACGCTGACTGCGCGCGTGCGCCTGAGTGCGAGGTTAGAAGGCGTGACCGGCAGGAAGGACTGTCTTGCACATTCTTGCGGGTGTTGTGTGTGCTTGATCAGCTGATGCAAGATTGCTTAACAGCGTGCTGTTCCTCCCTACCCTCTTCCACTCTGGAGGACATAGTTGTGGGGTTCCAATAGGGAAAACCCGTATACTACAAGTGCCGACACGCTTCTTTACCGCTGCTCAAAGCAGACTTTGTGTCAGCAAGCTTCTCCCAGTCAACCACCAATCATCCACCCGGCTCCACACTCCGTGTGCCCCACGCACTGCAATTGTGGCCTCACCTCCTTTCCAAAGGAACGTCTCCCCAGCCTGACTGAAGTTAGTGAGGCCAGTGCACTCTTCAGAAACATGCTTAGGGAAGCTTTTACACGGTGCCAAACAAGTGGCTGCTAAATGAACCTGCGGAAAGTTACGAGCTTACATTTCCAATCTGATCAAATCTCAGCCTTTGAATCATTACAATAGTAAGCACGTTTTTAAAATTTTTTTAATTTTGACAAATTATTCTAAGTGCTTTAAAGATGTCAAATAGTGGGCATGCCGCAGAATGGATAATACACACATGACACGTTCACAATGAAATCATCCTCCCGCATGTTCCTCCTTCTGTACCCTCTATCTGTGTTGACGGCTCTACCACCTTCCATGTCACCAAAACTCACAACCCTCATGATCCTTTAATGCTACCCTCTTCTGCCCATCACATCAATCAGATGCCAATCCTCTCCAAGTCTGCTTCAACACCCTGGAAAAATTGTAAAAAATGTTAAGTGTGATTATCTGCATATGGTAAGAATGCAATAAAAGCTAACTATTATTTTTATTGATTGTATTATAAGTACTACACTGTATTCTGGCCTGTAAGGGAAAGAGAATTTGGGAAAATTTCAGGGAGGTAGGAAAGAGTACTGGCCAACTTGCTTTGTGTCCTTAGACAACTTAACATCTCAGAGCCTATATTTTGATAAAACGACCATTGCTAATAGTAATTACCCTATCTGGAATGGCTGTCGAGGAAAAAATAAGATATAAATTTAAAACTGCTTTGCAAAATATAAAGCAATATATAAATTCCATTTTCGTTTTTAACTACAAAGTAAAAATAAGCAGGTTGGACTGCATGATAGGTCTAATATAAAACTCAAGCCAGGCACAGCAGAGTGCACCTATAGTTTCAGCTACTCAGGATGCTGAGGCAGGAGGATCCCTTGAGCCCAGGAGCTCGAGGCCAGCCTGGTCAACATAGTGAGGCTCCCATCCCTTAAAAAAAAAAACAAAAAAAAAAAACCTCTATTGATTATGAAGAGAAGTTTCAGAAATGCCCATTCAAGAAACATTCTGTAGAAAATGTAATTTTCACCTCACAGAAACAATGCTTTGCAGACCTTCTGACAGCGAAGGTATAGTAATATAAAACCAAGTGTTTTTCTGCATTTGGTAATGAAATGATCACTCTTTATGAAAGAAAATCTGAATTACAGTTATAGTTCTTATTTCTTCCTTTTCATGAAGATGGTTAGGGTTGCAGTCATATGATAGAACTGAATCAAGATGAAGAAGCACAGTTAAACTTTTATTTTATAGTATAAACAGTTTATGCTTTAATTTTTATTTGGAAATAATTTTAGACTTGCAAAAGCATTAGAAAAGATAGCACAGTGAGTTTCCATATATTCTTCAACCAGCACTTGGAATAATTCAGTAAATAATACAAAAATACCATTCCTTGTGGAGCTTACACTCTACATATTTTGTATCCGAAAACAGAAATTTTTTTTTAATTTTTTTTAATTTCAGCATATTATGGGGGTACAAATGCTTAGGTTACATATATTGCCTTTGCCACACCCAAGTCAAAGCTTCAAGCGTGTCCATCCCCCAGATGGTGCACATTGCACCCATTAGGTGTGTATATACCCATTCCCTCCTCCCCCCCACCTGCCCGACACCCGATGAATGTTACTACTATACGTGCACTTACGTGTTGATCAGTTAATACCAGTTCGATGGTGACTACATGTGGTGCTTGTTTTTCCATTCTTGGGATACTTCGCTTAGTAGAATGGGCTCCAGCTCTATCCAGGATAATACAAGAAATACATACAGTCAAATGTGAGCCAAAATTAGTTCTGAGTAATCTTTATTTTCTCCTTCAAAGTTTTTGGTAGTTCCATATTTCAAAATCAAATAATTTTCCTCTAACATATTACTCACATAGTGTCAAGATTAGTTAGCACTCTAAAAGTAATCTTTTACTGAAAGACTTAAATTAATCCCTCTTGGAAATTTCAAATTCATTTGTTTCCTTTCTTTATGGGTGCATTTCTATAGCTAGAAGTTTCCTCCTTTTCCCATTTCGTTCTCTGATCCTAAGGTGGATCTTGGACTCCCTCTGCTGGCCAAACAACTCAGCAGGAAAAGACTGAACAGTGAGAATAAGCCAGGAAAAATCACACACACAGCAATCATCCTATCTAAACATTCATTTGTCCCTCATTGATGCACTCAAAGGACACTTACTGAATGCTTATTATGTACTAGACACTATGGTAGGTGCAAGAAATACAAAAGAAATAAGACATTATCCCTGTCCTTGAAATCACCCTATACTTTTCTCTAGGAAATTACTGAGTCCCAGAAGATTTTTGGGGCCTGGGACTGAAGAAAAAACACCAACTGTTGCAAGAAAGAGTGATCAGTACATATTTCTGGGCTAGGGAAATAACTTATGTCTCCATGAAAAACAAGGAACAGTCTTATACTGTATCTTCTCAAAGGTGCTAATATTTAAACTTCAAATTTGCATCATCTGCTGCAGTCAGTATACGGTAAGAGACCTGATACTAAAAAAGAAAAGTAACTCAAAAACTTGAGAAGTCTTGGGTAAAAATGTGGTCAGTTGTCCCAAGAAAAATCAGGTATTAATATATTAAGACATTCTTGATTCCTTCTTAACTTAAACATGATTTAAAGACTACATCATTGCAAGACTACAAAATTTCACAAAACAAATATTCTAGCAGACACTTTGTTCTTAACCCCTTTATTACATGACCAGTACTTATCTATTTGATGTGGTGAGAAAACATGGTATTCCGAGAATGACATCCTTAAAATGAGCATACTGAAGACAGAACGTATACCTCAGAACGTGATTGCAAGACAGGATTTGTTTTCTGAAATATTCTGTCTCACCTCCATCCCATGCAACACAGGGAATTATTTTTACACACACTCATAAATAAGGTCCAGATGGTTTGCAAGAATATTATACTTCCTCATTTTCTCACTTCAACAATCTGTAATTTGTCTTGACATGCTATCCCTACTGCAATTAAGGTTATTTCCCTCTTTCTGTCTTATCATATATAGACAGGTCTAGTCTGTCATTACTTATCCTAGCAATAGTTTTTATTCTAGTAGCCACTGTACCTGTGCTCTTTCATTTTCCTCTACTTCTTGTTCAGCGTGGCTTCTAATTTTGCTTCTTCTAAATTCTGCCTTAGCCATTACAAGTAGGTGCAAATATTTGACTACTTCATGTCGGCTACTTCTGTAGTTATGCTCAAACTTTATATATTGAAGTATACCCTGTTTATTATACTTTTCTTTCTCCTTTAACTAACAGTAAGGACATTATATTTTTTATTTAATGTCATTTAGTTTTTAAATTATGTGTGCAGATAGGTTATGCCATGAATTTAATTTCAAAAAAGGAAATATTTATTATAAAAAAAGAGGGTTTAGGGTCTGAAGAGAACAAAATGTGTGCACTAGTTTACCACTCCCTACCCTCTGATCTACTCCCTCCTCTCTGAACTTTAGTCCTATCTGCTCATCAAGGTTCATTTGAGGTGCTTTGTGATTAAGTGTCACAACTGTCCCTGCCTCTGAAGTTCTCTTCTCTGAAATTCTATGGCTCTATTTACTATAAGTAATTGGCACGTGATCTCACGCTGCTGATTTCTGGGTGCACAATTGTCTCCCCAGCTAGACTGTAAGCTTCTAGAAGGCGAAACTCTTTATTTTCAATTGTCTTGTGCTCCCTACCACTATACTCTGCACATATTTAGAACTCAATAAATTCTGGTGGAGTAAATAAAGTAACTTCTAAACTTTGTATAGTACTATAGCTCTTGGCACAGCCCTCTACCATAACACTTATCAAACCAAATCTTAATCGGTTCTTTATATGTCTGGCTCTCTCACGAGCTGTCAGCTCCTTGAGGAAAGGAGCCACGATTATTCAGCTCAGCATCTGAGCAGCCTGACTAGTTAATAGAAATCCTCCAATGAGTACTTAGGAATGACTAAATGGATGCATTAACTAAATCAATGGGGAGAAATCTGATGTAACTAGAGAGTATACAGAAGCAACTTACAAGGAATGAATACAATTAAATACATTTTAATATAGGAAATCCCAGAATGGAGGGTCCCAGATTTTTACCTTCAAATCTGCATTATCATTATATTCTGATTTCATGTCTAATTTTCAATCCTCTTCTCTGCAGAAAGTTTTCTACAAAGGAATTCTTTGGAAGAGATCTGAGAGAAAATAGAAGTAAGGAAAAATATTAAGCCATCCTAGGGCTAGAAAGATCTTATCTTCCTTTCAAAATGAGAGAATTACACTCAAGGACTAAATTGTGTGGAATTGGAAATAATCCTACAAGTATAAAAGATTTTATTCTAATTTATTTTACCAGATACACATTGCCACAGATCATCATGTACTATGTTTTAAATGACATCTAATGTATTATTTTATTTTAATAAGAATTCACATTCATTGGAGAAATTTTGAAAAGACAGATATATTCAAAATTTAAATCATCCATAATCCTAACATAGATGATCACTGTTTCTGTGTATTTCTTTCCAGTCTCTTTTTTATTATGTATCTGTATGTCTATGATTTTACAGAATTAAGATCACATAACAGAAATAGGTGTTTTCCTCAATTTTTACATTATATCAATGGTTAAAATAGGTTCTCAAATTTTTTTGTCTCAAGACCCCTTTACATTCTTAAAAATTATCCAAGGACCTCGAAGGGCTATGTGGATTAAAATTAAGAAGATTTTTTAACATTTATTAATTAACTTTTAAAATAATAAAGATAAGCCAATTATACATTAACATAAATAAAATATCTACATGAAAAACAACATATTTCTCAAAACAAAAAGTTCAGTAAGAATAGTGGCATTGTTTTTATATATTTATAAATATCTTTATTGTCTGACTGCATAGAAGATAGCTCGATTATCATATCTGATTCTGCATTCATTCTGTTGTTAGAGCACACATTATGTAGTCTCTGGAAAACTCCATGCAATCATGAGAAAATGAGAGTGAACAGATCAAATAACATCATAGGAGTATTATAAAAATAATTTTGACCTCAGGACCCCCAAAAGGGTCTCAGGGACCTCCATGGGTTCCAAGATCACACTTTGAAATCCACTGACCCATAGTACTGGATGTGGGTGAGAAAATGATAATGAGCTTCTCCTTCAAGGGCAGGGTCTGCTCCATGTGCTTCAAGAGCTCCATATTGGTCTTGCCATTCCAGATGGACCCTGGAATGCTGGCTTTGGTTATGGCCATGCCACAGTCCTAGGGGACAATAATTTGCACATAGACCACTGTACCGCAGGTCCCCCAACCACAAGGGCATAGTTGGCTGAGCAAGGCTGGGGAGGGGCTTGTGACTAGACCTCCCAGGGAAAGCAATATATTAATTTCATGACAAAAAAAATCATTCTGAAAAGAAATGAATAATTCTTTAGCAAAAAATAAAATATTAAATACCATCTGTTAATTTTGTGTGTCAACTTGACTGGTCACCAGGATGCCCAGACATTTGGTACTATTATTCTAGGTGTATCTCTGAGCGTGTTTCTGGATAAGGTTAACATTTGAATCAGTAGACTGAATAAAGCAAATCGCCCTCCCCAATGTGGATAGGCCTCATCCAGTCAGCTGAAGGCCTACTAGAACAAAAGGGCTCACCATCCAAGGGTAAGGGGGAACCCTTCCTGCCTGCCACCTTCTAACTGGGATATTAGCTTTTTCCTGACTCCAGACTCAAACTGAAACATCTGCTCTCCTAGGTCTCAAACCTGCCAGCTTGGGGACCAGAACTACACCATTAGCTTTCCTGGGTCTCCAAATGGCCAACTGCAGATCTCAGGACTTGCCTTCATCATCGCATGAGCCAATTCCTTATAATAAATCTGTCTCTATATATCTATACATTTTATTGGTTCTGTTTCTCTGGAGGTCCCTGACTCAAACACTGACCTTACAAAGAAGTAAGTCATAGAGACCAACTCTGGTAGTGCCAGGCCAAACATTACCTACTGAAGGAGCTTCTCCCAGTGAACTAAACCATTTGTAAGACCATGTCTACCATGAGAAAGATGCAGGGGGTTGTAGCTGAAGAACCCCATGTATTCCAGGTCCAGCGGCAAGGCCATCCCTACCATGAACTATGTATGTCCCTGTCATGAGCTATATGTTAGTCTTTTGCCATCTAGCGCCTGTCTTCACACAGAATTATGTGATTATGACTTTACTTTGGATGTAGATCTTTCTATGGGGAGACATTAGAATAATTATGAGTAATCTGACTAGAGAGGGAACACTGCTGCTCATTGTTAATTAATAAAATAGTAGTCTGGTTTTAACTTTTTTAATGCAACCATTGTGTCAAGAAGTTTATTGTGGACAGACCAAGAAAGGTGTCTAATATCTAAAATGTGTTAAAGAATTAATATCTACAATATAAAACATGTCAAACTTTCCTCCTGGGAACTACGAAGTGCCCACCAGGCCCACGTCACTTCTAGATTTCTTAATCGTGCCTCGTACCATTTCACTCCTCCTCCATGGCCACAACTGATTAGACTAGGGATGGATATTTTCCTGGCCAAGAGTCAAGATGCCCTGACTCAAAAGCTCTGCCCAATGTGCACTTCCTATATGAAAACTGAATCAGTCAGATTCTCTCTCTTAGGAGATTTAAACTTAGGGAGACTTAGGAAGAGGTAATTCATAACAGCTGGATAATTTAAAGCAAGGACAGAGAATAGCTGTGTCTCCACGAGTGTGGCTGTCACTGGAGGAGAAAGCTCCAGTGCCTGCTACGTGATGAAGCTGCTGGCAGATACCAGAGCAATCCCAAGGTCTTGGATGCCATCCCAGCTCCATGAGGCCAGAAAATGCATCTGTTCTTATTTTGCTTCCATTAATTAAGAAGCATGGTTTTTTCTTACAGCTTATAATGGTGTGAGCCACATATGGTTCTGCGAGTAGGAAGACAATTTAGCCACAGTTATCGGGCATCTTGTAGTGAAAAAAAAAGAACTTAAGATTTAGAGCACGTATGAAAAACCCAAAAATGCCTACCCAGGCAAGGCAGGTAACATATGTGAGTGAAGCCAGCCAGGTGTAAAGCAGGGAGGACACTTGCCCTGCTGAAGGGAGCAATTGCTCCCCAGCTTTGGTCACAGTTACCATTCAGAACAATAAGCACTGTTTGCCAGAACTTCCAAGTTTTAAATGAGATAATACATGTCAAATGATTAATGTATATCCAGCACATTGTAAAAGCTCATTAATATTAGTTATTATTGGTTTTATGTCATTTACAATCCTCATTAGCAGGTACATATCTATAAGAATCATCTAAAGAAATGAAACTACTTGGCAAATTTACATTTTCTAATTCCATAATATTTTTATCTCACAAATATTTTTTGGTTATTCTCTTTAAAATGCTTGTCTAGTTCTAACTGGTCTCTTAATCGATTCACAAAAACCCTAAAATTTAAGGTATGCTGACTCTTCTTGTTTCCTTTCTGCTAATGATTCATTTCTCTGGTTTGGAAGAACATTTATTTACCCAATTCTGGGTTTTTCTGGCCTATCTTTTCCCTGGGTAATTACCCCTATAGACACTTTCAGACATTGCCTGGCAGACAGAAATGTGTATTGAACATAGTATGATTTTCTCCAGGTTGGTTTAGGCCTTTAATCAGAGACTGCCAGTTCTGGCCAGCTCCTCTAAAACCAGTCAGTAAGTCTTCCTGCCTTTGAAAGACTGGCGCAAACAACGAAGTTTAAGAAATGAACAGGGAGGCTTTATCCGAAACAGCAGCATGGTAGCACAACTTACACACCTGCAAAGCGCTTTCACATAACTTACAAACCCAGGCTTCAGAATGGTAGAAAATGATTTGTTTTGTTTTAAAATAAAAAAATGGAGGAGCCTGCAACCAAAATGAAAGTAATTGAGTCAAGTCTGTGGATTTCCTTATAACAATTATTATGAATTAATATTGACAACATATTTAAAGCATATTAAAATCCCAGAGTAAATAATGCTGTATTACTATATTCCATTCAAACCCAGTTTCCTACCTTGGGGCAGTATGAGGTAGGCTAGAGTATATGTGGATTTTGCAGTCAGACTGACCCGGATTCAAACTCTGACATGCTTATCAGATATGCATCTAGGCAAGTTCCTTCACCTCTCTGAGTTTGTGGTATCACCTCTAAAGATGGGGACAGTAAGATTCACTTCATAAGGCAGACATGAAGATTACATAAAATAACATTTTAACAAGTGCCTTCCTATTGCCTACCATTTAGCAGACATTTAACAAATGGTTATTCTCTCCTTTCCACCCACTCTTCCTCCGGCGCAATGTGAGGATCAAGCAGGTTTCACATGTATCTCAGAAGACAGGAGGAGATGACTCGCATGTCTCTAGACACCACAGGTCCTGAAGGATGAAGGATCTTCCCCTTAGGCCCTGCGTAAGCACAGGTCTACGCTGCCCCTTCATCTCCAGTGGATCTGTCTGGAGTAGCAGAGTGAGAGGTGGCATTAGTTTGCCTACTCACAAAGTCCTGTCTTTAGCAAATACAGAGCCCTATCATGTGACAGGCACTGCAGATACTGAAGGTAAATGACACCCCTGCCCTGGAGGAGCTCGCATCCCAAACTGTGACAGACTCACCTAAAACAGCATTTCCTAAGGTGCGTTCCACAGAACACCAGTTCCACAGGTTAATAAGTGTTAGAAGAAAACTAAGTTTGGGACAAGTTTTCAAAGTTTCTTTACTATGGCATTTTTCAGAAGCAGTAATATACTTGGGGACATAAAATGCAGTGTTTATATTTGACAGAGAACCTTTTCATCAGGGAGCATCTCAAGAGGCTAGTAGCGTTTCTCAGGACATGCTTCAGGAAGAACAGACACAGAACCCAGTCGCGGGCATTCTCCCGCCCAGCTGTCCCTGCGAGTTGTGGGAGGAGGCAGGTGGGAAGCAGGTGGTTTCCCCCACGCCAGTATGCAGCATTAATTTAGCCCTGCAAGCTGGAGTTGAGGAACAGCCACAAGCTTTGGACCCAAATTGGACTGGAAATTTGATTCTACAGCTCACCTGTGTGGACCTGAGCACGTTGCAAAAGCTCTTTGATCCTTATTTCCCTGTTCAAACAATAGGGATCGTGATAATCCCTTCCTTCTGGGGTTCTTGTGAGGAATAAATGTGACAACATAGGGAAAGAACCAGGCATAGAGTAAAAGCAGGTAATACATAGTCTTCCCCTTCCCCACTTGTGCTATGCTAGATTTGATTACATGCTGGAAAGCACAGCACAGTCAGAGATAAACACACCCTGCTGGTTTAAGGAGCAACTGCATGTGCTTCGTCATCAGTACTTTCTCTACTATTTTTGCTTGCAGTTTTGTACCTCTCTGCACTTCTGCGTTCAGCCAGAAATGCTGAGACAACAGAAGGAAAACAACAGGGTCTCGTCTTGCCCGGATAAGAAATCCTGACTGCCTTCTGAGAGAAGTGGTTCTTACATTTGCAGATAATTGGTTTAGAGCCCTACGTTTTTTCAACATCAACCTAACATTACCTTCAGTAAAAACTTTGTCAAAACTTCAGTAAAATCCTCCAAACTCTTCATCTCTGGGACTCTCGTGGTCAAAGAAATTAAAAAAAAAAAAAATTGATGATGTTTAATCCAACATTTATATACCCTGTAAAATGCAGTATCTGAGAGTCACAGTACAGATTCCTCGATCCTTACTGTAATCTATGTCTATCTACAAATCATTGACATTTCTTTTTGGTGACAAAATTATTATTTTTTTATTTCAAAATATTAAGGGTGTACAAATGTTTTTGTTACACGAAGATGCTGTATAATGCTGAAGTCAGGGCTTTTAGTGTGCCCCGCCGTGACAAAATTAAATCTGAAGGAAATAATCAAGTGAAACATAAGTTTGCATATACGGTATATGACCAATGATGCTCTATTTATTTAGCTTGTCAGAGAATGTGCTATTCCACACGAGTGAATTTTCTAGATAACGAAGTTTCTATCTGGCCCACTTCCTACCCGTTCTTCCCAACTTACTTAGAAAGAAGCTCTAAAAAGCAGAGAAGAAAATGTGGATGATGCGAAGAAAGGGCAACGTGCACGTTCAGAATGCAGAGCGGTGTGCACAGCCTGACCAGAGAGGAGGGGGAGGAGAGGGAGGCCCTGCCCTCCTCTCCATCCTGCCCGGGTGCAGACCTGGAAAGACCGTGGGTCTGGTCTCGGGTGGGGTGCACAGAGCTGCAGCTAGAGAGGTTGGGAGACAGCAGCTTTGAAATTAGAGGTTTCTTAAATTAGAAAATGTTTGTGGCTTTTTAATCTATAGTTATTGACTTAAAACCAAAAGATCTGAAGGAATTTAGTCTTGGAAGTCTTTAGGGCTTATTGAGAACTTTGGGGGCATCTGAAGGACTTTGGGATGTGTCAAGAAGGGCCCCAGAGAAAAACTGAAAACAGGGAATAATTCAGGGACGGGGCTTGAGCTAGGTTCCAACTTTAAAAGAAAGGGGAGTGAAAAGAAACTCTCTACACTCTCTTCTGGTTTGTTAAGCCAGCTTTCTGGGGCAGGAAACGATATCATAATTCAGGACCAGAGCTCCATGCATCTCCCAGAACATCGTCTGTGCTTGCCCTAGAAATTGCTGATGGCAAGGAACTCCAACGCACCGCATTCTTTTAAAGGCAAAATATCTACAATTTCACCTCTCTGCTTCTTTGGCCAAAAAATTCAAAATGCAATCTAACCTGACTTTGGCACACATGATGAACGGTACGGTGATCATTACAAACACCCATTCCTATTCTAACAGGGGCTTCTCGGGCAGTGAGAAACATTATTAATAAATCCCATACCAAGCATCCTCAGGCTCCCTGTTTTTGATGTTTTTGTTTTGTTTTGTTGTTTTTATCTTCATCCTCAGGGTCAGCTATTATTTCTGATGACTCTAAGTTTTCTAAATACTTCTCTTTTCCTTCTGAGTTGCTGTTTCTAATATCTTATGATAAGAAAATGATAAAATGATGACATTGATTTGAACTGTAACTCAGATAAGATTAAAGAGGAACTAAGAAAGTCTCTAATAAGTACCTGAGCTTTAGCAGTAATACAATGTGTTCTCTGTTTGGGTGGCTCTGCAGAGACTTTTTTTCTTATGTCTGAATATGTTCCAGATAGCTGCATTTAAAGATAAACGACGTCCCTATTAGTGAGGTATCAATCCACTTGATAAACACTATGCCGCCCTTGGTTCCTTTCCTTCTCTCACACCCTGCGTACACTCCATCTGTAGATTCTTGAAAAATATCCAGAATCCAATTATGTTTCACCACTTACGCTGCTACCGTTCACACCCAAACCATCGCCATCTCTTGGCTGAATTATTGCATTCCCTCTAACTGTCTCTGCGCTTCCTCCTTTGGTCGCCCCCAGTCTATCAAACCCAGCCAGAATGGTCCTGTTAAAATGTTAAGTCAGACACGTCATGTCCCTCCTCTGTTTACAACCCTCCTATGGTTTCCTACTTCACCCAGAGTAAAAGTCACAGCCGCCACCATGACCGCTGAGATCCTACACGATTTCATCTCCTACGACTCTCTTTCATTCAGTCCTCTCTCAACCCTACTGGCCTCCAGCACTGATCTCCAAACACACCCAGAACAATGTCTGTGTGCACTGGCTGTTTCCTCTGCTGGGAACACACTTCCCGGACAGCCGCATGGTTTACTCTCTCACTTATTCCAGGTCTTTCCTCGGGTGTCCCCTTCACCTTGAGACCTTCTGTGGCCACACTACCTAATATTTCAGCATCCACCCCCAACAATTGCTGTGCCCCTTTCCTGATTAATTTGTTTCTTTTTAGCACTTATACTATATATTTTACCTATTTATCTTGTGCATAGACTATTACCTATCACTAGTAGGTAAACTCCATGAGGGTTTTTTAAAGTCTGTTTTGTTCACTTTCATATCTCCAGTGCGTAGAACAGTATCAGGCACATATTAGATTCACAGTTGTTGAATGAATAAGGGAACTATTTCAACCTCTCATTTAGGTTGCAAGGAAATTCTAACATCCAATTAATTCCTTTCATACATTTAGCTCTTTCCCATTGAGAAATTTTAAATATTCTGGTACAATTCGGCTCTATCATCAGCCAGATCTGGGTTAAATCCAGACTGCCACTTACTAGCGGTATGACTTCAGGCAAACTACTGAATCCTGCTCAACTCACATTGTTCATCTATAAAACATTAACAATAATAACATCATTTTTCTCATGAGGTTGTCCATGGCCTAGAACATAGAAAGAACTTAAAAAATATACTCTACTATACTTAAAATATACTAAAAAATATATACTATACTTAAAATATACTATAAAAAATATACTAAACTATACTTAAAAAATGTCCATATTTTTACATTATGGACAACAAAAAAATCCAAAAGATGCAATAAAATTTCAATTTTCATGGCACCATCTTTTGGCTACAAGTAGCTTACATGCAAAAAAAAAAAAAAAGAAGAAGAGGAGATACTCTAATTTGCCTCGTGTTCTCGTAGGCAGTTATTGCCATATCAATCTTCCAAAGGAAAAACCAAGGTTTCAGTACATTGGACACCATGATCGTATCACATTCCAGCACTTGGGTACATTGTTCACTAGATTCCCTAGTGATACTTAACCACATATGATTTGCTTTCCTCTCATCATTGTACGACCAGCTCATTTTTTCTCATGGATCATTTCTTCAACATGGAAGGGGTCCTTCGCCTTGTACCTGTCAGTCTATATTCTTCATCCCCTGCAATCCTGGATTTAAAACTTACCTTCTGCAAGAATGCTTCTATAATTAAGCCTATTTCATTCTAATAACTTCCTTATTTGACATTCCTTTAACATTTATGCTAAATCAAAACCAATTTGCATTAACTGTGTGCTTACGCTCGCTCTTCCACGGGCTATTCTAAGCACCTTAGTGTGTTATTTCATTTACTCCTATGTAGGTTCCTGTATTTACACTCTTTTACAGATGAGGAAACTGAGGCACAGAATGGTGAAATAACTTGTCCAAGATACAAAGCTAGAGAATCATGAATCTCTATCCCAACTAAGCAGTCTGACCCAAGAGCCCACACTCTTAGCAATTAAGCAGTTGATACCCTACCTTATCTTCCTTTACATAAGGTTTTTTCCCATAATAAGTCTCATGTCAGCTCACATGTCAATATCATGTATTGTTTCTCAGCTAGACTATAACATTTTTGAGGAACTTGAGTTTCTCCCTTTGCCTTCATTAAACCTAACATGATTTTCTGTTCATAGTGAGCACTTACTAAATGCTCTTTAACAAACTTAGGAAGTGACTAACACAGGACATTGTCTGACTTGTTTTCTAACTGTTTATATCAGAAAATTATCCTGGGCAGGGCAAAAACCAAATACCGTTTCTACTGTAAAACTCATTCTGATGTAGTCATGCAAGATCAATGGGTAAAAAGCTGAAGTCATTCATGTTGGCTTGAGGTCACTCTTTTCTTCCAAACATTCTTCTGAAGTGGGCTCACCACAGGTATCAACAGCATATAATAATCGAGGACAGAAACAAATGAATCACCATTTTAACATGCAAAGCAAGGGGGTGTTTTACTTGGCAAGCTTCCAAGAGCTACTATTATCATTTACACTTATTTCTGCCACACACGCCCTTGTTTGTAAAGGACCAGTGCCAAATTTGCCCACTGTCAGAGTTTCTAGGTATGTGACTTTGGAATTCGCCATGTAAAGAAAGACAAAAGGGGAAGAAAATGAGATCAACCTGACTCCAATAAGTATACGTGAAGTATATTTTTTGAGAAACTACTCTGAAATATGAAGCCTCTTCAGGAAAGGTATTTTCGCTTACATTTTTTTTTAGTATCTACCAACAAATTTACATCAAAGGTGACAATGGATCAATCTGTATGTTCCATAAAATGTTTTATAATATATGCTCGATGATATAAAAACCACATACGAATTGATAAGAATATCAATTTCCCTGTGGCTAATAAACAAAAACATGAACAATTTATAAAAAGTGGAAATATAGTTAGTAAATAAATATGTGAGGAAAATATTTAATCTTGATGATGATGAAAGAAATGTAAGTTCAAATACCAATGAAATAATGTGTTATACCAATTAAGTTATGGGGAAAATTAATTAGATGAGTAAATTCTGGCAAGGTTATGGTAAAACTAATACAGATAAATTGTTGGTAGTGTATAAACTTGAATAATTCAGCAATATTTATTAGGAGCCATAAAAATATTCATACTGTTAACTATGAACCATATTCATGGTGAATTATGCCAAGAAAATAATTCAAAATGTTAAAATAGTTTTATAATCCTTACTGATTAAAATATTCATCGTGAAAAATTAGAAACAATTCAAAAGTTGAAAAATCGAGGTCCTAAACATCAACTTGAAGATCTATTACTCAGACAGTTAAAAATATAATATTTATCCCTGTAGCCACATATTAATATTTATGATAAAATGGTAAATACACAAAGTCCAATACAAAATGATATTTATGCTCTGAGCATAACTATACTAAATGTGAATTTAACATGAATAAGTACTGTAAGAGAAAAAAATTTTAAGAGTCGATGAAGTAGTAAAATTCCAATTTGTCTCTCTTTTATATTTTTATCATAATTATGTTGCTTTTCTGGTTCTTGTTCTTAGTTATGAAATAAACAAACCAATAAAAAGCAATATTTTCCAATGTTGTCTGCAGTTTTCAAAATAACTTTGATCACCCTCTTAGCAGGCAAAAATAATTCAAATTTGACTTCCCTGTTGTAGTACTATGTGATAATAATGTATCAATAGACTTTACATATATTTATTATCCATTTTTTATAAATATTAAAAACCACAGGGCCAGGCACAGTGGCTCACACCTATAAATCCTAGCACTTCTGATGGCCAAGGTTGAGGAATCACTTAAGGCCAGGAGTTCGAGACAAGCCTGAGTAAGAGTGAGACCCCTGTCTCTATTTAAAAAAAAAAAAATAGAATAATTAGCCAGTCATTGTGTCACACGCCTGTAGTCCTTGCTACTTGGGGGCCTGAGGCAGCAGGATCACTGAGTCTAGGATTTTGAACTTACAGTGAGCTATAAGGAGGCCACCACTCTAGCCCAGGCAATAAAGTGAGACCCTGTTTCCAAAAAAACAGAAAAATAAAATTTTTTTAAGTAAAAATAAAATATAAACATTAGCCCAAACCAGCATGAAAATGAGCCCTACGAAAACACTGTGACAACAGCCAATGTGAGTGGCCTAGTGGTCAAGAGCAGGGTCTCAGAGACCGAGTCCCGGCTATGCTGAGTACTAACTCTACAGCATGTTGGTACTCTTTCTAAAGCCCAGTTTTCACAGTTCTTACCCCAGAAGGTGTTTGATGAAGATCAATTAAGATAAGGAATATAAAGCACAGCGCCAGGCACCTGGTAAGTGATCAATAAAAATAAGCTCTTAATATTACATATACTAGACATTATGATAAGATTCATGAAATCTTTATTATTCCTTTTGCCATTCTAACATACACAGGCAGCCTTAAAAATTGGCCTTCCCTGACGTGAATATACTCTCTGTCTTTGTTCCCTTCTACTGAAACTTAACACATGGTATTCCACCAGATGCTTTTCCTGGAACACTTAACACTTACCCATTCGCACAGTAATTGGGAATTACCATTTTGTAGCATTCTTATTTTGGACATAAGTCCATGTGGGTTTATGCCTCTTGATAGCATATGTGTTTGTTTGTTGTTTTTTTGGTATTTTGTTGTTGTTGTTGTTGTTTTCTGAGACAGACTGGAGTGCAGTGGTGCGATCCACAGCTCACTGCAACCTTGAACTCCTGGGATCAAGCAATCCTCCTGCCTCAGCCTTCCGAGTAGCTGGGACTACTACACCACCGTGCGCACCACCATGCCCCACCAATATTTTTATTTTTTGTAGAGATGGGGTCTCACTATGTTACCCAGGCTGGTCTTAAACTCCTGGCCTCTGCTTCGGCCTCCTAAAGTGCTGGGATTACAGATGTGAGCCATTGCACTTGGCCTATATGTGCTTTTTAAAATTATTATTGATTTATTGTATGCTTCATTAACTATTTTTGTGTACCTCTCTTCTGTGTGTAAATATCAGATAAATTCCCTACAGACATGTGCGATGCTCCTTTGTATCTGCCACTGATTGATTGGTCCATGTCATCGACACTGGGTGACTGATGCATTTTGACATAGTATTAATACATAACAGCAAGGACTCCGGAGCCAGATGCCCGAGTCTAAATTCTGGTTCTATCACTTACTGACTGTATCACTTTGGACAATTTACTTCATTTTTCTACAGTTTAGTTTTATCATATACAAAAATGAGGAGAATAGTATCTTTTCATAAAGTTCTTGTGAGGATTTTACAAATTAATATAAGTAAAACACTCAAACTAATGTCTGCCCACAGTAAATACTATCCAGTATCAGCTGTTATGATGTGTGTGGAACACCAAAGGATGCAAGTTAGTAGAACAGGTGATTTCTGCCCCACAGGAATGTTTTATATCATTGAAAAGACATGAAAACCATCTCCAAAAATTTAGAGGCCCACAGTCAAGGTAAATATTAAATATACTAAGCAAGCTGTCACAATGTATGAATGATTGTCAAAAGAATGATGCAAGTATTTGAATTCAGAGAAGGGAAAAACCGTAGTGGAGTGGAATGATGCAGGAAGGAGTCACGGAAGAGGTAAAATTTGAGCAGAACTTTGAAAAATAAGTTGTACAGAGGTGAGAAAAGAGTCTATGCAAAACCCGCATGTTCATCACTTCATTATTCACAATAGCCAAGATATGGAAATGACCCACACGTCCACGACAGACAAATGGATAAAGGAAAGTGGAATATACATACAATGGAATAGTATTCAGCCTTAAAAAGAAGACAGTCCTGCCATTTGTGTTCACATAGATGAACCTAGAAGATATTACGCTAAGTGAAATAAGCCAGTCACAGAAGCACAAATATTGCATGATTCCACTTACATGAGCTATCTAAAATAGTCAAATTCACAGAAGCAAAAAATAGAATGGGGGTTGCCAGGGACTGGGGAGAAGGGGCAATGGGGAATAGTTCTTCAATGGGTATAAAGTTTCTGTTATGTAATATGAATAAGTTTTGGAGATCCGCTATACAACATAGTGCCTATAGTTAACAATACTGTATTGTATTGTGCACTTGAAAATACATTAAGAGGATAGATCCTATGTTAATTGCTCTTACCTACCAAAAAAATCAACAACAATACAAAAGAATAAAAAGATAGTTTTGGAGGTATTGAATATGTTTAGTGTCTCAGTTGTGATAATAGTATTATGGATGTATGCATACATCCAAACTCATCAAGATGTCTACATTAAATGTGTACAATTTCTTATATATCAATTATACCTTAATAAAGCTAAAAAAGAGTCTAACGTGAAGCAGATTTTTTTCCATACTTTTTTTATTTCAACAAGAATAATACTAACTCATGATCACTGAATATTTTCTGGCTACCAGATAATGTGCTGAGCACTTTATATTCATTATTATATTTAAATTAAATTAAATTAATGCTGACCTATGGTAGACCACATTACACAGATGAAACTACTACATTATAAAAAGAAAATATTACATGAAATTTTTATATATATATTGAGTGGCTCACCCATTGTTATATGATCAGTGAGTGTCACAGAGGGAATTTAAATAGCTGTGCTCTTAGCCACTATACTAACGTCTTCTACAGGATCTTCTTTCTTTAAATTTTTCTTTATAACTTTTTCTGTGGCATGTTTTCCCTCACGTGTCTCAGATCATCTATCACTTCAAGTTTTGTTTTTGTTGTTGTTATTTTTGCCATACTCTAGACACAAGCATTTTTTCTTTTTTTTTTTTTTCTTGAGATAGGGTCTCACTCTGTTGCCCAGGCTGGACTGGGGTGCAGTGGCACAATCCTAGCTCACCGCAGCCTTGAACTCCTGGGCTGAAGCAATCCTTGCACCTCAACCTCGTGAGTAGCTGGGACTACAGGTTAGTGACACCATGCACAGCTATTTTTTCTTTTTTCTTATTTATTGTACAGATGGAGTCTCACTCTGTGGCTCAGGCTGGTCTTGAACTCCTGGCCTCAAGCAATCCTCCCACCTTGTTCTCCCAAAGTTCTGGGATTACAGGCATGAGCCACCATGCCTGACCCTATTTTTCATTTTTTTTATTGGCACTCTGGTTCTTCTTCATACAGGTATAGTCTTCATCAACATAACGTGGTTTCTATCAGATACAGTAATTTCTTTAATATCTATAATCTGTACCAGAAATTCATTCATACTTATACTAATTTCCATATTTCTTTATTCTTAAAACATTTTTCATAGGCTGCATTAGGATTATATTTACTAACTTTCCCAGTAACATACGTCCCATAAGCCAAGACAAAAACTGTTTACTAGCTGCAAAAATGAAATCAACTCCAACTGATTACAATGATCATTATTAATACATCAGTGCACAGTGTCTCACTAGGGAGATAAGATTGGGAAAGTGAATTGAAATGTTAACTTGACTGTCTAGTCAGAAAGAGTGAACTTTCCATAATATCCTTAGAGATCCTTAAAAAGATTTTGAGTGAGGCAAGGAAATGCCAAAATCAGTATGTCAGGAAGTTATGTTTGGTGTTGACATGCAGGTTATTTTAGGAGAAAGAAACTACCAGATAAACATCTGGAAGACAATAATCCAAGATTGAGTGTGACATTTAACAAAAGGAAGAAGTAGTAGAACCAGTGATATACTGGATATTTGGCTTAAGAGCGAAGAGAACATAAGAATCCTACCAGAACATCATTATTACCGTGTCATGATCATGCTTACAGACTTTAAAAGACACACACACACAGAGACAGTGCCTGGTGGTCTCGTGTTTCATGTAGTTTCACTCTCTGTTTGGCAGCTGTTGCATCTTCATCATCTCATCAAATCTTCAAGACAAGCCTGTGATAATGAATTCTTAGCCTTATACTACAGGGAAGAAACTGGGTCTAGAGAGAGTAAAAGACTTGATCAAGCACCAGAGCTGGGAGAGAGAGAGAGAGAGCACACAAAAGTAATACTTTTCATTTCAATAACATTTCTCTGTTTACAAAACACATTCACATTCTTTACTTTTATTTCTTTGCATCCTAAAAATGACTATGTTTTCAGTGGGAAAAAGAGTTTTTCAGGGACAGCTTCTTGCATAACACTATTTCAAGCTGTCAGGCCTACACTTGGGTATGGAGACATCTTTCTCTCAAAATACCAGCTTCCTCAATGCTCCCTGTAATTGGCAAGATCCCTACTTCCCAAAAGAGTGTACTGACTCATCCTTTCTTCAGAAACTAATCTTAAATGCCTTATCCCTACCGTGCCTGAAATCACAACTTTGGAAAGACAAAGAAGGGCAGAGAAATAACAAAAGTAGCTAATGTTCAATCATATTCAAGACATTCTTATCTGTTCATAGAGAAAACACATCCATGTTGTGTTAACCTTTTAGGTGACCCAAATCTGTCTTACTAACCCAGCTTGATACTAATGCCTAGAAATGGGTCTGTCTAAAGAGCCAAGTAAGAGTGTGCCCATTGATTTGATTGGTTCACGGAGAATGTTCTGATTTACGCCCCCTCCCCATAAAATTGTGCACCAAAGGTTTACCAGAAGTGATTCTTACAGATGGTCCAATGGAAATTTCTTAGAAAATCTTGGCCATGTCTAATCAATTATCTTCAGATATGAAAACATCTAGAAAATTCCGAGGGAAAAAAAAATCACACGCATTCATTACCCATCTAACATTTTTATCTTCTCTTTCCAGCCCAGGAAGGTATTTTAGTGTTTCCGTTTAGACTCTGTGTGTGTTGGCAGGGGAAGGTGGGGAGTTACTTTTACCACAACAAACATGAGGGTGAAAATCTTGAGAATGCTAGCATTGGGTCACTAGCTTTATCTGCAGATAAAAACCCGCACAAAACAGATAATGGCTTGTTTTGCACCTCTCTTACATATGTTTCCCCCAGCTCACTAAAATGATTGTCTTCAGAGCCTGTGTCCATTATTCCTATACTGTTTTCCCTGCAATCAAGTT
>RJWJ010012610.1:0-41674 GCA_004363605.1 Indri indri | reverse complement strand
TCAAAAGGGGAGGCTGTAAAGGATATAATCAAGAATGAATATTTCCTTTGGCACTCTGAGCTCCTTATCAGATGATGCAGCCAGCTCTTGTCCCTGTGGAGCGAGCTCTGCTGGGGTGGGACCATGGGAATTTTTAGTCATCTCTGTTTCTTTCCTTTCAGTTTTCAAGGAGAAGCCTAAACATCCCCCCAGCAGAGCCCAATCCCTGAGCTATGCCTTGGCATCCCCCGATGGTTCGTACTCAAGTTCCATCATCCGGCTCTTCAAAAATCTCAACTTTGTGCTGCTTGTCATCACCTATGGTAAGGTACAGGTGTGTCCAGGAGCGCACTCAGCCTGGAACGTGAGATGCCAGGCCCGATGTATCTCTGTGTCTTACTCTTTCCAAATCCCAAATGTGCACCTAACGTTATTGTTTAGGGTCAAAAAGGGCCTTTGCATATGCTGTAAAGCCCAGCTAGAAAATAATTCCTTCCCATGTCAGGTTATCTGACAAAGGCTCGTTGGTCCTTCAGTTCTCATCTCAGTATCACCTCTGTAGACCAGTATTAGGTGACTTTCTCTTTCTTATCATGCTATTCCTTATACATCTTAACACTTAATCATTTTTTAGAAAACCATTTCCAGGTCTGTCTCCCCACTAGACTGAGCTCTGTGAGAGTGGGGATTTAGTTTTCCATCTTTATAGTTCCTCAGCATGGCCAGCTTGGAGTGGTTACTCCAGCAGTTATGGAATGAATGAATGAATGAATGAATGCATAGATGAGTCTTGCCACGTGAACCACTCCACGACCAATCCTCTCTCATCTGGTGGCATTGATTTCTTTTTTACCTGAATGCACAATATCCCTCTTTCATTTCATTTTCTTGGCTTTTAGCAAGATAAATTTGAATCTTTAGTGTATTGGCTTGTCTTTCCAGCATGGTGTTTTTTATATCTTCTTTCTAACCTTTAATATGATTGTTGGATCAGACAAGGGAAGGACAGAGTCTCATGGCATTCCATTATAGAGTGTCCTGCAAATGAATACTAGTCTGTTAATTCAGTGGTACCCACCTTTTTGGCACCAGGGACCGGTTTCATGGAAGACAATTTTCCATGGATGGGGGCTGGGTGGGCGGTATTGCGGTGTAGAGCTCAGGTGGTGATGCACAGCCCAGTTCCTGACAGGCCACAGGCCAGTACCAGGCCACTTTGGTACTCTTAGTTCAAGCTGCTACAGATCCACTCAACCGTACTGCTATTCAGCCTACATGTAACCATTTAATCCACCAGTTAAAGTTTGATTAAAATCAAGAGTTAAGAAGTATGTAACATACTTAGTAGCTGCACAAAACAAAAAAAAATGAGATTGGTTTGACATAACTTATTCTTAGTGAAACCGCAGTTGGCTGTAATCTCATCTTTTCTAGAGGTTCGAAAACCATTATTTTAGGAAAAACAAACAACAACCAAAAACCCATTGTTCTGTAACAATACCATTTACTATGTGCCATGTGCTTTTCATATATGATTTTTTTTAATTCCCGCTATACCCATGTGACACAGGTACTGTAATTATCCCCATTTAACAGATGAGGAAACTAAACTCAGAGACTAGATAATTATCCCAAGGTCACACAACTTTTAAGTGGCAGAGTCAGAATTTAAATACAGATTTGTCTAATTCCAAAGCCTGCATTCTTAATGCCTATCCTGTAATTGCCTATATGTCGTCTTAGAATTGTGCCAGGGTTTCATTTTAGGCTTATCAATGTGTTTATCTGCTGAAACACTAGATAAGAGGTAGTGTCATCCTCATAGAAAGATGATCTCTTTTTTCAGGCATACATAAGAGTTAGGTGACCTCTCAGCTGGAATAGCTCTTGATGAGCAGATTAGTCTTCAAGGTCCCAGTTCTTCATTCCTCATTCCCTCCAGTTTTTCAGTTCTCTCTAAGTATGCCTGTGCATTCATCCATAATATAAAGACAAAGTTTCCAACACTTAGAGATGTCCAACTAAGGAAGTTATGAGTTGCCCGTCACTGGGAGGTATTCAAGCCTGGATGGGACCAGCTACTTGGTGGGAATGTTGTAGGGGATATCAGGCTATAGATGGATAATGAAACCAGATGATCTCTGGAGTCCCTTCCAGACTCAGGATTCCATAACTCCAGGAACTTTCTCCTTTCCCTAGAGTTAAATATCTTGAGTACATTGACCTTTGACCACCATAAACCTTATTGCCTCTGACGACAGGGTATTTGGGGCCTACCTTGCAATTCTAGGACAGATGAGTAGCTGATAAATGTTTTCTATGGCTGAAAATGGTGATAGTGGTGATAATTGGGCAATGGTTCCATTCTAGAGGCTGTGGTCTTCAGTGCAGGGGGCTGGTGATGGCAGAGACAGGCCACTGAGCCATGAAAGCAAGAGACAAAAACAAAATGTACCAGGGACATTTTTGCTCCTGGTCATTGAGGGGCTCACCTCTGCACTATGTTGTGGGGAGCAAAGCAACTCCTTTTCTCTTGCATGACTGGTCGCTTATATGGCCTTTTATCTGGCAGCGTGGTTTTCATCCTGTACTTCTAGACACTCTTCCTTACCTATTTGGTTAAATGGTAATTCAGGAAATAAATAGGAAAGCACTTCTTGAATTGTGGAGTAAGGACCTTAGAAAATCTGCTCCTCCATAAAAGCAACAGGAACACTGGCAAAAAGTATCAAAATCAATTTTTTTCAGTGCTCTTAACGAAAGGCTTGCAACAATACAAGTAACATTTATTCAAGAAAAATGGCTGAATGTCAGTAAATGTAGTGGCAGCTTTTTGCTCCAGTGCTCAGTAGCAAAGGAAAAACTACTCGAAACACATAGTGTTTACAGAGAAGGGGAGAGAGCAAAATCTGAACGAGAAAATGGCCTCCTCAGCTAAGTTCCTTCCCGTATTTATTTCCAAGGACACATACGAAAAGGTCAGGGCCATTTGCTAATTTCTTTAACAACACCCATACAGGTCAGCTGTTTTCAGCTGACCTTCGCACACAGCAAACAAGTGGCTTCGGGCAGGCGTTTTTGTCTATCCCTTCATTCACCCTGCTCACATTCTTTCTATCCATCCATCCTTTCTTCTAGGCCCAGCCCCCACAAGTAAGTACAGTGGTCTTTGTGTTTTAACTTGCCCTGTTCCAATCCCCTCTCCCAGGCTCTGCAGTAAACTTAGCCAGCTGCCTCACAGCTATGGTAGCTGTGACAACCAGCTACCTTGTATCCATGGTAGCTATGATAACCAGCTAACTGCCTCATTGCCACTGGAGGGAGCAAAACAGGTTTGGTTCTCCATCCTTGAGAATTACCACTATTTGACCTGTCTGGCAGGTTCCTGGCAAAGCCCCATTCACAGGACTTGTCTTTATTTGACCTGACTTGAAGTTCACTCAGTGGGAAAAGCCCTATTTCCAGGATATTTGTTGAAAACAATCAGTGCCACCATTAAACATTGCAGCTACATGGCAAAAAATCTTGAAAGGAATATCTGGAGAATATGACATCCACAGGGGGCTTTGAAAAGTTCTGAGATGTTCTTAGTGATTTGGAAGTCCATATGCATGTGCAGAGCTGTGCAAATACTCAGGAAAGACCTGAGAAAGCCCTAAGCAAGCCTTAAACTCTCACCTCTGGCTGACCTTGAGCTCTGCACAAGCAGGAAGTAAAGGCTAAGGCAGAGTTGTCGACTGCCTGCTAGAGCTTTGAAGGTGAGCCCAATACACACACAGAGCTCCTTGGTAAAGGTGGGAGACTTACTGGTTGAAGGCATTAAAGGAAATCTCTGTCCAATCATTAGCTTACCATTAAGAAAATGGGGCAGAAACTTCGGTGGCTGTACATTGGCAAAGAATACAGACTTTACACAATCGATCCAGGAAAGTCACTACCCAAGAGCAGCAACAGCAACAAATCCTGGGGAGGGAGGAGAATCTCATGTCTGGAATTGACATATTATTTATAATGTCCAGTTTTTAACAAAAAATTATGAGACATGCAAAGAATCAGAAAAGTATATACACAGGGAACAAAAGCAGTTAATAGAAAATGCCCCTGAGGAAGCCGAGACATTGGGCATAATGGAAAAAGATTGTAAATCAATTACTATAAATATGGTCAAAGAATTAAAGGAAACCGTGTCTAAAGGATTAAAAAAAACTTTGAGAATGATGTGTCACCAACTAGAGAATATCAATAAAGAGACAAAAATAAAAAAGAACCGAATAGAACTTCTGGAGTTGAAAATTACAATAACTGAAATGAAAAATTCACTAAAGGGCCCAAAGTAGATTTGAAAAAACAGAAGAAAGAATCAGCAAACTTAAAGATATGTCAAATGAGACTTTCCAGTCTTAGAAAGAAAAAAGCATGAAGAAAAATGAACAGAGCCTGAGACCTGTGGGACACTATTCGGCATACCGAATATGCAAAATTGGAGTTCCAGAAGGAGAGGAAGGAGAGAAAGGGGTGAAAGTAGATTGTCATCTAATTTGAGATAGCATCAAGCTAGAAAAACATTTCACTTCTGAGCCTCCGGAAGCATCTGACTCCATTATGCATAGATAGAATTTATTAACATTTATCTCAAAGGCCTGGGATTATCACAGTGAGAGTGAGTTAAACTAATATGGGTGTTTGTACATATGTCATTATCGTCAGAGAACCACAAGCCAGAGAACCATTGCAGAGAATTGGACTTGGTGACAGGGCTGTTTGACAACAAGGAAATGATTCTTAGGCTTAATCGCAAATTTGAAAAATGATTTATTGAGCCATTATTGTGTGTCAGCCATCACGTCAATTGCTTTATATGCATCATCTCATTTAATCTTCAGACAAACCCATGGCAGGTCCTTATTTCCTTTATTCCATTTTATATTGAGGCTTTGAGAGATTTAGTTTCTTGCCCATAATAGGACAGCTAGCAAGCAACAGAGCTTAGATTTAAACTTCTCTCTGCTTGATGCAAAGCCCATCTTCCTAACTACTGCACCATTTTGCCTCCCCATGCAGAAAGGAACTTCTTGGAGACAGAGTCAGGGCTCTTTTCTTAGCCCTACTTGCCTGAGTTTTCCTTTTGGTCTACCTAGGGGAGTATGTCCTTCCTCATATTCAGTCCTCCAGACCAGTTGCCTGGGGGTTGATTACTTCTAAAGTTAGGATGTGGAGTCCAAGGGGGTTAGAGCTGGATCAATCATACATCTTTGGGATTTGGGGATGATGGGGTCTCAGCCTCAGTGTGCCTAAGGTTTACAGGTCATATAAAGGCAGCATCTGGCACTCACTCCACCTAGGGATCTTTGTTTTCTTCTTCCTCTGTTTTTGTCCAAATGAAAACAAACAAACAAACAAAAAAACAACCAAAAAAGCCCTCTATAAATTCAACTAGATGCTTTGAAATCCCCCAGAATTTCCCTAAGCCTCCCAGTGCCTCTGCAGTTTCAGGTTGGGCTTTGAAGAACGAAATGGTTCATACTTTTTACTTTGTACATATGGTGTCCGTATTTTACTCTGAATTATATGCACTTAAGAGCGGGTAGCTGGGAATCAAGCAGACGACAGCATTTCACGGGCACATGTGCTGGATGTGGGTAGAACCATCTCGGGGTAAAAGTCTTGAGTGCTGGTCCCGTGAGTTCAGAGCTGGCTCATAAGGAATGGGTTTTGGTGTTCACTCTGCCAACTAATGATTGTACCACCTTCACCCATTCTGTGCCGATCCTTTTTCTCTCTAATACTCCCCACAAGTGCTCTGAATGGAAGTGAAAGCTTTTAATGCAATAGAGAGTAAAGACATGGCATGCCTCCGAATTGCTATTGTGTTGGAAAACTTGCTGATTTCCAGCATTCTTTTTTTGGTCTGAAGTAGATTTCACCAAGTGGGGAGTAGCTCTCCTGCAGTGGGTGGTATTTTATTTGTAACACTTTCCAAGTGGGTCTTCATGCTTCTGAGTCAGCTGCACAGAGTGGAGGCGTAGTGGTAATTGAAGGCCTCAGAGAAAATCCAGGGTCCAAGTGTTGCTGGCCTTTCCCTAGGCTTTCGGCCACACCCATAGGGCTAGGGGTGAGAGATAAAATAAAGGCTATCCAGTCAAATTGGAATTCCAGATAAACAACAAGTACTTTTTAGTATAATCATATCCTGCACAGTATTTGGGGTGTATGTATGCTAAAAAATTTATTCACTTATTTGAAATTCAAATTTAACTGAGTGTGTCATTTTGTTTTGTTTTCCCTAAATCTGGCAATCCAACTTAGAGGGGAGGAGAGGCAGGGGCTGGGTTTGTGCTTGATGTTGCTGGAATATCACAGCAATAAGAAACTTCCACCTCCTCAGTAAAATTCCCTCCCTCCTCTAAGTTTGGCAATGTAGGAAGACTCAGGACTGGAATTCCATCAGACTCAGACCAGAAATTCCATCAGTGTGCCAACATCTGGGACAGGGTGGGGCTTGTGATGTGTGCAGTGGGTGGGGTGAAGAAAGGAAACTTCCTTTGGCTGTCTTCTCTTTGTGTCTCTGGGTCCCCATCATATGTCCTACTCTAATGTCCTTACATCAGGGGCATAACAACTACCATGTTGAAAAGAATTATTGAAAAAGCTCCTCTTCTAGGGAATGTCCTCAAAGGGAATTCCTTTTCCATGTCAGGCTGCCAGCCCTGGCTCCAGCTGTGAATAATCTTCCCTCAACTTGTGTATCTCCAGGTTCCCCTTCCCTTGGGGCTCTCAAGTGCTTTACTGTTGTCCCACCTACATAGGCCTAGGGAGGGGCTCTGTGCCCTCTCCAAGACCCTGGCTTCAGAGTGGGTATAAAATCCTTCCCCTGATTCCTGCGAGCTTTGCTGACCCTGTAAACAAGGCTTTGCTACAAAATCAGGAAGGATAAAAGTGAAACGCAGAGAAACCAGAATCTAGAGATAGGATCTGGGATCAGTGTTTCCCAAGCTTCCCTAAGGACAGATTCCCCTGAGGTGCTTGATTGAATGTGTGCACAGATTTCCTTGTCTCTCTTCTAAAAATTCCAATTTAGAAAGTCTGGGCTGGGGACTGGGAACCTGCTTTTTATCGGCATTCCAGCTGATTCTGAGTTGCAGCAGAGTTGGGACCCTTGGAAGCAGCTGTGTGATGGGTCATTCTCGTTGCCTCGCAGCCTCTTCCCATCCCAGCTGCCTCCACGTGAGACCTAGCACCCGGGAGCCTGGGTCTGGCCTTTGATCTTCTGCATTCCCTAGGCCATTTATTCCCAAACTCCAGAGATTCTAAGAAATGCCTGTTTTTTGTTGTTGTTGTTGTTGTTGCTAAAAATGCAGATTCCTGAGCCCCATTCCAGGAGATTCTGATTCAGTAGGTCTAGGGTAGGGCCCCGAAATCTGCATTTTTAAACTTTAAGGAATCCTAATGTCAGTAATCTCTGGACCATGGTTTGAAAAAAAATTGTTCTTGACAAAGGAGAGAAAGATACTCAGGGTGATGTCAGAGCCCTTTCTGCCTTCCTAAAGCCTGCCTCCTAAGTAACTGGGACTTCCCCCAGGGGACTAATACCAGGAATGACCAGGCCTTTCAGGGGAGGTCACAGTTTCTCTGACCCAGCAGGCCCACCTTGCCAAGGATAATGAGATCTGAACATAACGCAGTTACTTGTATTCCTGTAAGAGGTGCTGGCACAGAGGGCAGAGCATGCAATCCATTGCTGCCCTTCCACGTAGGATGCCCTTGGTTTGGGCAGTGGAGTGGACTTACACTGGTTGACCGTGTCTGGCAACCTTTAACAATATGGGGAGGGACATCTAGACTGAAGATTGATTCAGAAAACATGCATAAGTTCCTAATTCCTCTAGGGTGGGACTGCAGAAACAATGGAAAAGGTTGGCTGCCTTCTAGGGTGAACTCCTCCTCCTCCCCCCCCTCCTCCCCCCTCTCCCCTCCAGCCCCCATTCAGTCTCCTGTGTGGCTGGCGGTGGGGAATGGCTGTTGGGGAACCACACTGGTGTAGCTGAGACAGCACTTCCAACTTGAGCACTGTCAGAAAACCACCTGGAGGGCTTGTTCAAACACAGATTGCTGGAGGGACTCTGCTGCAGTAGATCTGGGGTGGGACAGACCACGTTTGGAAACTATTTCACTAAACCACTGAGTCCTAGAAAAACCACTCAGCCTTCGCAGTGTGGGTCAGCCCACTGGGGACTCCGTTCCCTAGGCCTTTTTCAGGGTCATGAAAGTGCTGGTGTGTGTTTTGCTCACAGTCCTTCTGGATAATTTGCCTCTGTTTCCTATGGATTCTGCCCTCCTTGTTCATCCCAGGTGGGGCCTGAAGCTGAGCCTGACCTGGAACATTCCTTGCCTGTTGCAGTGCCAGGGGAGGACAAGAGGCCTAGAGAGGGGAGGAGGTTGTTTTCTTTCTTCTCCCCTGTTCCCAGCTCCACCTCACCCTCCTTTTTCAGGAATGTGTCTCCTTATGGGCCCTCTTGACTCAGGAATGGAGTTTGTCGGGGCTGAGTGTGTGGTATGGAGGTTAGATGCTGAGATCCCACAGTCATCATGACCACCAGCCAGATGGCCGTGCTGGCATTTGGTGACATGCCTGGGTTTGCCGGTCCCCTGTGGTCCTGTGCTGCTCAGGGGCTACACTGAGCCCAACTTTGTTGCATCCCTGGGGTGACCTGCAGGGAGAGGCTGGCACATGAGGAAACTGTTGAGTGACCTGAGCTGGATAAATCTTTGTTTTGAGAATCAGCTTTGTGAGGTTGTAAAGTAGAGCAATTAAGATCAGGGACTCCAGAGCTATAGGGCCTGGGTTCAAACCCAACTCCACCACTTCATACCTGTGTGATCATAGAGGACATTCTTTCCCATTTTGCATGAGAATTTGACCTTCACTTAACTGTGTATCTAGTACCCCTGGGAACCTGATAAAGGGAGTACATCAACTGCATTTATGCAACATTGCTTATGATAAAAATGACCTCTTGTGATAAAAATGGACAGGGAGACCTATTCATTGTCTGGTAGGAAGCCATTCTTTGTGCTTCCCTGAGTACAGTGACTCTTTCACTGGCCTGTCCCTTATGGAGACCCTGGAAGCTATGCCTGTGGAATTGTTGTAAGCAGTAGTGATGCCTATGAGGTGTTAAACCAGGGTGGTTGCCATACCCACCTTGCCTTGTGCCATAGCTATCATCTCCCCCTCCCAAAGAGAATAGCCTCTGGGTGGCTCGATGGACTGGTTCTGTGGCTGCCCTGCCCACAAGCCGTGTGTCCTGTCTTATACCCTTTCAAGTGAATCCGGTGTCAAGTGTGCTGGTGGTAGTCTTGTGAGCCTCAATGTTTAGTTAAAAAGATCCCAGTAGGCATTATGGAATGACTGTATTTGGCTTTTTGGTTTGTTTATTTTTTAGCTCTGTGTGTATTTTTCTTATCTATAAAATGGGGATAATACTAATTACCTTCTAGGGTTGTTAAAAAGATTGTAAGTTGCATAGAACAGTGTCTAGTACATAAATATGTGCTGCTGCCATCGTCACCACCACCACCATCATAGTTACTGCGGGGAGGCCAGGAGGCCTTTTCTCCTTTGGGTCAGTTCCAGTGTCATCTCAGCTACTAACTCGCTATATGGCTTTGGACAAATGACATTCTCTAAGGACACAGGCTGTTACAGTATATTCTACGTGCTCCATTTATTTGATGAATGAATCGGTAAAGTAGGAGAGTGAACTAAATGCTCTTTAGGGTCTTTTCTAGTTTCACATAATAGATTTTGTGCGAAAAGGAAGTTGGAGGAGGAATGGAGAGAAAGCACCTGCAAGGGGTGGGTCAGGGGTCAGAAGTCTGGAGCAGAAAAAAAGAGGCTGCGGTACTTGGGGGGCGGGGGTGTCCAGTAGTCCTACTGACCACCCCATAGATCCAGCGAAAGCTTAAGAAAAGAACGTAGATGATTCTGACCTGGGAGTAATACTTGCAGAGCCTGTTTTCCAGGGCAGGTTAAAGGGATCAAAGGGCAATGGTATGTGGCTCAGAAAAGGTTAAAATGGTTACTTTTGGTTGTTTTGAAGTATTTCTTTGAGAAGAACTGCAGAGTAGCCTCACGCATCTCTGTATTTTTCTCCTCTGGGACACCACACTGAGTGGCAGTGGGGAGGAGGACTCCTTAGCTCCCTAACCCCTGGCCCCTGCAATGGCCCCAGGAGAAGGCTCACCCTAATGCTGTATTTCTCCCTCCTTCCTTCAGGTCTGAATGCTGGTGCTTTTTATGCCTTGTCCACTCTGCTGAATCGTATGGTGATCTTGCACTACCCGGTAAGGGAGCTCCCTGAGCATGCTGGGCCTAGAGATAACGTGGTTTCTAAGTCTGTCTCGGCAGGAGCTGGGGATGGTTAACGCTTGGCTCCCCCTACCCCCCAAGTTCTAGGCGGCATGGTTTGGTGGTGTGCTTATGGAAGTTGGAGGGAGATGGCCCTGGGTTTCAACCCTAGCTTCGGGGGTGCTAAACTGTGTGATGATTTGACTGTGTGATAAGCTAGTTAGCATCTCTGAGTTCTCATTCTCTTTTCTGCAAAAGAAGCATAATTACTTCTTGCAAAATTATTTTTAGGACTAGAGAGTAAATAATATGTGTATATGTATATATATTGATATCAAATTTATTATATATGATATATAGAGAGCATGATTTCTGGTAACACAGTTGGTAAATATATCTATATAATCATGTGTGTGTATGTGTATGTATATATCTCATAATTCTGGATTTAAATGTTTCAAAAACCAGTGAGGGATGGATACTGGGAATGGGATACTGAGTGTCCCAGAGTCAGGAATACCTAAGTCCAACCCTCTTTAGAAAGGCTAGGATCTCACACATGCAGAGGTGGTAGGCCATTGTGGCTAAGTGTTCCAGTTTTGGACTTTGACAGGTCTGAGTTCAAATCCTAGCTTTGAATTTAATACATGCCTTGTGACCTTGGGCTAGAAAGTTTGTCTCATTGTGCCTCAGTTTCTTCATATGTAAAATGGGAAGGAGGACTGATTCCTAACCTTATGATGGGGAATCATAGGGATTAAATGAGATAATGATGTAAAATCTTAGGCATCATGCCTGGCTGATAGTAAGCACTTAAAAATATATAAATATTATTTTCCCATTCCTTTTGGCACTGATAGCCAAAACCCTAAAACTGGAATATTTGGACATCTATATTTTAATTTCCCCATCTGTGGTAAAAATGGGAATAATGGAATAATAAATGGGAATAATGATAAATAAGACAGAAGAGTTGCTGTAAGGGTAAATTTTTTTTAAAAAAAATATGCCCAAAACTGGTTTTAAGGACAGAATTTGGTTCATCCCTGTCACTCTACCATCTAGTGTAATATCATGCACATACACCCAAGGTTATATTTTTGGGAAGAGCAATTATTCTAGGATTTTCTCCCAGGCCATCCTCTTACAGGCCATCTTGTCCTGATACTTTCTGAATATTGGCTGTCATGGAGCCCAGGTTACTTGCCTTTTCCCCTTTGCCCCATGGTGACTGCGCTCTGCCCCGTGTCTTCTCCCATCACTGGGTAATCTCTGAGGCTGTGGCTTCCTTTCCCAGGGTGAGGAGGTGAATGCTGGAAGAATTGGCCTGACCATCGTCATTGCAGGAATGCTCGGGGCCGTGATCTCAGGCATCTGGCTGGATAGGTCCAAAACCTACAAGTAAGCAACTCTCCCTCTTGGCCTGAGAACTGGGGATCCATTTTTTGAAATGACGTATTCATTAGCAATATGGCTTTAAAGCTTTGCGTGCAGCAGCTGGGGATCTGAGTGGTCAAGCAGGCAGTTCATGGTTATCTTCTCTGAGCCTTAGTGTTACCATTTATAAAATGAGGGAAACTCTGCCCTTCCTGAGATCCTGTGGGATCCTGTGGGGATCTTAGGAAGATGAGAGATAGTGGACATGCAGGCCTACAGCAGCTCTCTTCCCCATCCCTGTTCTCCGAGTAGCTTTGTGGAAGGGACAGATGAGGGAGAAATGAAAATGAATGTGAAAAAATCTTAGCAGTTGGAAAGCTTGTGGAAACCCCAAACAGTGGAGAGGAGAAGGAGGTGATTTTACTGCCCTGTTCTCATAGATTCTTGTGAACCCCATGGGGTTAACCAAAATGTTCTGGGCTTACTCCAGTTTGCAACGTATATTATCTTGCAATTATGTATACCGTGTTGGTAAACATCATGATGTACTTCAGACCCGAATGCCCAATGCATTTCTAAAAGCCCAGAGCCATCTTAGAAGGTTTTAGTGTTTGCCTGGCTAATTCAGGATGCTTATTAAAAATACGGATTCCTGGAAGGGGGCAGAGCAAGATGGCCAAATAGAAACCTGCAGCTATCGTCCCTTCCCACAAACACCAAATTCAACAACTATCCAGGCAAGCAAGCACCTTCAGAAGAACCAAAACTCAGGTGAGCGATCATACTACCTGGTTTCAACATTGTGTCAAGGAAAGACACTGAAGAGGGGCAGAAAAGACAGACTTGCATTGTCCATGCCACCCCTCCCCCATCCCCCAGAAGTGCCACGGCAGTGGAGAGAGAATCTGTGTGTCCAGGGGAGAGAGAGTAAAGTGATCGTGGGGCTTCGAATTGAAACTCAGGGCTGCCCTGCACGGGGGAACACAGCACAGGGCAGAATTCAGCTGGTGCCCACAGAGGAGCATTTTGACCAGCCCCGAAGCCCGAGTTCCCACTAGCCCCACCACCAGCAGACAGAGAGCAGCCTATGGCCTAAATTTATAAGGCAGTCAGGCCACAAGGGCTGCAGTCCTTCAGCAATTCCTGTGGCTATGCTGGCTTGGAGCCAGTGGACTTGGGGTGCACATGACCCAGTGAGACACCAGCAACTGCAACTGTGGCCAGGCCAGTTCCTGTGTCCCCCTTCCCCCAACTACAAGCAGTGTGGCTCAGGGAGAGTCATCTTCCACTTGTGGAAAGGAAAGGGAAGAGCTTAGAGGCTTTTGTTTTGCAACTTGGGTATCAGCTCAGCCCCAGCAAAAGAAGGTATCAAACAGACTCTTGAGGCCCCTGAGTCCAGGCCTTAGTTCCTGGATGGCATTTCTAGACCCACCCTGGGCTAGAAGGAAACATGCTGCCTTGAAAGGAAGGACCCAGTCCTGGCAGGATTTGCCACCTGTTGATAAGGAGCCCTTGGGCTTTGAATAAACATCAGAGGTAGGAAGATAGCAGTTACCACTGGCTTTGGGTGAGAGTGGGCAGGTTTTAGGTGTGACCTGGCACTGGTGGCCACAAGGGAGTGCCCATGTCACTCCTCCCTCACCTCTGGCCCAGCACAGAGAGCGAGGGAAGAGAGTGAGAGACTTTGCCTGGTAATCCCGGGAATTCTCTAGTGTCTTACTCAAGCTCACCAAAGTAGCACCACCAAGAGTCTGAAAGAGTCACAACATTACTGGGCTTAGGGCACCCCCAGTGCTGATATGGTGCAGTGACTAAAGACTTAGACCACAACATTCAATTCCCTGTGAATATCTGGAAAGCCTTCTCAGGAAGGATGGGTTAAAACAAGCCCAGACTGCAAAGATTAAAATAAATATCTAACTTTTTAACGTCCAGACATCAGCGAACATCCACAAGCATCAAGAACATCCAGGAAGACATGACTTCACCAAATGAACTAAATAAGGTACCAGTGATCAATTGTGGAGTAATGGAGATAGGTAACCTTTCAGACAAAGAATTCAAAATACCTGTCCTGAAGAAGCTCAATGAACTTTAAGATAACACAGAGAAGAAATTCAGAAGCCTATCAGAGAAATTTAACAAGGAGTTTGAAATAATACTAAAAAAAATCAAGCAGAAATTCTAGAACTTAAGAATTCAATTGACAAACTGAGAAATACATCAGAGTATCTCAACAGCAGAATTGACCAAGTAGAAGAAAGAATTAATGAGCTTGAATACAGGCTGCTTGAACATACATAGAAGAGAAAAAATAAAAAAGAATAAATAAGAATGAAGCATGCCTATAAGGTTTAGAAATAGCATCAAAAGAGCAAATCTAAAGAGTTATTGGTCTTAAAGAGGAAGTAGAGAGAGAGAGATTGGGGTAGAAAATTTATTCAAGGAAATAGAGAACTTTCCAAACCTAGAGAAAGATATCCATTTTTGGGTACAAGACAGTCATAGAACACCGAGCAGATTTAACCCAAACAAGGCTACCTCAAGGCATTTAATAATCAAGCTCCCAAAGGTCATGGATAAAGGAAAGGTCCTAAGGAAAGAAAGAGAAAAGAAAAAAATAACATATAAAGGAGCTCCAAAATGTCTGGCAGCAGACTTCTCAGTGGAACCCTCACAGGCCAAGAGAGAAGGGCGTAACATATTCAAAGTGCTGAAGGAAAAAAACCTTAACCCTGGAATATTATGTACTGCAAAAATAGCCTTTAACCATGAAGGAGAAATAAAGACTTTCCCAGATGAATGAAAAGCTGAGGGATTTCATCAAACACCAGACCTGTCTCATAAGAAATGCTAAAAGGAATTCATCAGTCTGAAAGAAAAGGATGTTAATGAATGATAAGGAATCTTCCGGAGGTACACAACTCACTGGTAACAGTAAGGACACAAATACAGAATACTGTAATTGCAGTGCATAGACCACTTATATCTTGAGTAGGAAGACTGAAAGACAAACCTGTCAAAAATAACAACAGCACCTTTTTAAAAGATAGATAGTATAAAAAGATATGGATGAAAACAACAAGAAGTTAAAAACTGGGGGAGTGGATGGAGTTAAAGGGTAGAATTTCTGTTAGATTTCTCTTTGCTTGTTTGTTTGTAAGCAGAGTTCTCATACGTTTAAAATAATTGGTTATAAAATGTTTTTTGCAAGCCTAATGGTAACCTCAAATCAAAAAAAACCTACAATGGATACACAAAAAATAAAAAGCAAGAAATTAAAACACTACAGAGAAAATCACTTTTAACAAAGGAAAACAGGGAGGAAGTAAGAAAGAAAGAGAGGCCTACAAAACAGACAGAAATCAAATAACAACATGGCAGTCGTAAGTCCTTACCTATCAATAACAACATTGAATGGACTAAACTCTCCAATGAAGAGATATAGAGTGGCTGAATGGATTAAAAAAAATAAGAGCCAACTATACAGTGCCTGCAGGAAACACACTTCACCTATATAGACACACATAGACTGAAAATAAAGGGATGGAAAAGGATATTCCATGCAAATGGAAACCAAGAAAGAGCAGAAGTAGCCATACTTCTATGACATAAAATGGATTTCAAGATAAAAACTGTAAAAAGAGACAACGATGGTGATTATATAATGATAAAGGGGTCAATTCAGCAAGAAGATATAGTAATTCTAAATATATATGCACCCAACACTGGAGCACCCAGATATATAAAGCAGATATTATCAGAGCTAAAGAGAGAGATAGACCCCAATACAATAATCATCAGAGACTGCAACACTCCACTTTCAGCACTGGACAGATTGTCCAGACAGGAAATCAACAATGAGACATGGGATTTAATCTGTACTGTAGACCACATGGACCTAATAGATATTTACGGAATATTTCATCCAATAGCTTCAGAATTCACATTCTTCTCCTTAGCTCATAGATCATTCTCAAGGATAGACCATGTGTTAGGCCATAAAACAAGTCTCAAATTCAAAAAAATTGAAATCATACCAAGTATTTAATATTTTCTCTGACCACAATGGAATATAACTAGAAATCAATAGCAGGAAGAACACTGGAAAATGTATAAACACATGAAAATTAAACAATATGCTCCTGAATGACCAATGGATTAATGAAGAGATTAAGAAGGAAATTGAAAAATTTCTCAAAAAAAATGAAAATGAAAATACAATATACCAAAACAAATGGGACGCAGTAAAAGCAGTGATAAGAGGAAAGTTTATACCAATAAATGCCTACATCTACATCAAAAAAGTACAAAAGCTTCAAATAAACAACTTAATGATGCATTTCAAAGAGCTAGAAAAACAAGAGCAAACCAAACCTAAAATTAGTAGAAGAAATAATAAGGATCAGAGCAGAAATAATGAAATTGAGACCAAAAAAAAAAAAAAAAAAAAAAAAAAAAAAAAAAAAAAAAAAAAAAAAAAAAAAAAAAAAAAAAAAAAAAAAAAAAAAAAAAAAAAAAAAAAAAAAAAAAAAAAAAAAAAAAAAAAAAAAAAAAAAAAAAAAAAAAAAAAAAAAAAAAAAAAAAAAAAAAAAAAAAAAAAAAAAAGAAAAGAAAACAATACAAAAGATCAATGGAACAAAAAGTTGATTTTTTGAAAAGGTAAACAAAATAGACACACCTTTAGCCAGATAAAGAAAAATAGAGAGAAGACCCAAATACAATGAGAGCTGAAAAAGGAGATATTACAACTGATACTGCAGAAATCCAAAGGATCATTAGAGACTACTATGAGGAACTATATGCCAATAAATTGGAAAACCTAGAAGAAATGGATAAATTCCTAGACAATGCAACCTACCAAGATTGAACCAGGAAGAAATATAAAATCTAAATAAGCCAGTAATAAGTAATGAAATAGAAGCAGTAATAAAAAGTCTCCCATCAAAGAAAAGCCCGGAACCCAATGGCTTCACTGCTAAATTTTTATGAAGCATTTGAAGTAGAACTAATATCAGTCCTACTTAAACTACTCCAAAAAAATTGAGGAGGATGAGATACTCCTCATTCTAGGAGGCCTGTATCACCCTGATACCAAAACTAGACAAGACACAACAAAAAAAGAAAACTATAGACCAATATTTCTGATGAACATAGATGCAAAAATCCTCAACAAAATACTAGCAAATCAAATTCAACAACACATTAAAAAGGTTATTCATCACCATCAAGTGGGATTCATCCCAGGAATGCAAGGATGGTTCAACATACACAAATCAATGTGATACATCATATCAACAAAACAAAGGACAGGCTGGGTGTGGTGGCTCATGCCTGTAATCCTAGCACTTTGGGAGGCTGAGGCAGGAGGATTGCTTGAGGTCAGGTGTTTGAGACCAGCCTGAGCAAAAGCGTGCCCCCGTCTCTACAAAAAATAGAAAAATTAGCTGGGTGTTGTGGCACACGCCTATAGTCCCAGCTACTCGGGAGGCTGAGGAAGGAGGATCACTTGAACCCAGGCATTTGAGGCTGCAGTGAGCTATGATGACACCACTGCACTCTAGCCCAGGCGACAGAGCGAGACCCTGTTTCAAAACAAACAAACAAACAAACAAACAAAAATCCATATATAGTATCATACTGAATGGGGAAAAACTGAAAGCTTTTCCTCTAAGATCTGGAATAAGATGAGGATGCTCACTTTTAACACTGCTATTCAACATAGTACTAGAAGTTCTAGCTAGAGCAATCAGACAAGAGAAAGAAATAAAGGGCATCTGAATTACAAAGGAAGAAGTCAAATTATCCTTGTTTGCAGATCTTATATCTAGAGAAACCTGAAGACTCCACAAAAAAAACTATTAGAACTGATAAATAAATTCAGTAAAGTTGCAAGATACAAAATCAACATACAAAAATCAGTAGCATTTCTATATGCCAACAGTATACAATCTGAAAAAGAAACCAAGAAAGTAATCCCATATACAATAGCTTCAACTAAAATAAAATACCTAGGAAAAAACTTAACCAAAGAAGTGAAAGATCTCTATAATGAAAACTATAAAACATTGATGAAAAAAGTTGAAGAGGACACACAAAAAAAGGAAAGATATTTCATGCTTATGGATTGGAAGAATGAATATTATTAAAATTACCATATGACCCACAGCAATCTATAGAGTCAATGCAATCTCCATCAAAATACCAATGACATTTTTCACAGAAATAGAAACAATAATCCTAAAATTTATATAGAACCACAGAAGACTCAGAATAGCTAAAGCCATCCTAAGCAAAAAGAACAAAACTGGAGGAATCACATTACCTGACTTCAAATTATACTACAGAGCTGTAGTAATCAATACAGCATGGCACTGCCATAAAAACAAACACAGACCAGGAACAGAATAGAGAACCCAGAAATAAATCCACATGTCTATAGGGAACTTACATTCCACAAAGGTGCCAAGAATATACAGTGGGGGAAGGACAGTCTCTTCAATAAATTATGCTGGGAAAACTAGATATCCGCATGCAGAATAATGAAGCCCTTATCTCCCGTCATATACAAAAATCAAATCAAAATGGATTAAAGACTTAAATCTAAGACCTGTATGAAACTACTAAAAGAAAACACTGGGGGAATGCTGCAGGACATTGGTCTGGGCAAGGACTTCTTGAGTAATACCCCCAAAGCACAGGTGACCAAAGCAAAATTGGACAAATGGGACCACAGCAAACTAAAAAGCTTCTGCACAGCAAAGGACACAATAAACAAAATGAAGAGACAACCCACAGAATGGGAGAAAATATTTGCAAACTACCTGTCTGACAAGGGATTGATAACTAGAATATATAAGGAGCTCCAACAACTCCATAGGAAAAAATCAAATAATTCAATTAAAAAATGGGCAAAGCATCTGAATAGACATTTCTCAAAAGAAGACATCCACGTGGCCAAGAAATATGTGAAGAAGTGCTTGTCATCATTAGTCATCAGAGAAGTGCAAATCGAAACTACAATGAGGTATCATCTTACCCCAGTTAAAATGGCTTTTATCAAAAAGACAGGCAATAACGCATGCTGGAGAGGATGTGGAGAAAGAGGACCCTTGTACACTGCTGGTGGGACTGTATATTAGTAAACCACTACGCAGAATAGTATGGAGGTTCCTCAAAAAACTAAAAATAGAACTACCGTATGACCCAGCAACCCCACTGCTGGGTATATATCCAAAAGAGGAGAGGAAGTCAGTATATTGAAATGCTATCTGTACTCCCATGTTTATTGCAGCACTATTCACAATAGCCAAGATATGGAATCGACCTAATTGTCCATCAATGGATGAATGGATAAAGAAATTGTGGTACCTAGAAACAATGGAATATTATATAGCCACAAAGAGAATGAAATCCTGCCATTTGCAACAAGATGGATGGAACTGGAGAACATTATGTTAAGTGAAGGAAGCCAAGCACAGAAAGACAGATCTTGCATGTTCTCACTCATATGTGGGAGCTAAACATTAAAAACAATTGATCTCATGGAGACAGAGAATAGAATGATGGTTACCAGAGGCTTGGAAAGGTAGCAGGGAGGGAGGATAAAGTGAGGATTGTTAATGGGTGCAAAAATATGGTTAGTTAGATAGATTGAATGAATAATATTTGATAGCACAACGAAGCGACTATAATCAACAATAAGGTAGGGGGTACTTTAAAATAGCTAAAAGAGTGGAACTGAAATGTTCCTAACACAAAGAAATGATAAATGCCTGAGGTGATTGATACCCCAATTACCCTGATTTGATTAATATACATTGTATGCCTGTATCAGAACATATACAACTATTGTGTACCCATAACAATTTTTTAAAAAAGGGATTCCTGGGCCCTATAGCCACAGATGCCAATTCAGTAGAGGAATCCGCATTTGTAAAAAGCAATCTGGGCACCTGAGTTCAGCAGCTGGCCTTGGAGAAAATGTTCTGGAAAACAGCAGCCCAACATCCTTCCCTTCTTGTGAATTCTCAGTGCCCTATATGTGCTGGGAGCTCGATTAGCACTAGCTGGTGGGACAGCTGCCGGGGCTGTCCTGCCCTGGGGCAGGGTGGTTCTCTGGGCTGCTTTGTCAAGGCCTCCAAAGTTCCCAGAGTCTGGAGGCGACAGACAGTGGCAGACCTGTTCTCGGCCATACAAACCCGCTTCTGTGAGGCTCTGGTCAGACCAGGTCTCACTCTCGCTGCCCTAGTCAAAGGCCAATTGAGACCATCCCTAGGGATGTGGCCGCCTGGTGCAACGTGGCAAGGAGCCTGGCTCCGCTTAATTACTGCTGGTGGAGCTTGGCCGCCGTCTCGTCTCTGCCATCTGTTAGTTGCTTCAGCCAGACACCAGAGTAGTGAGGAGGCCACCCCCAAATCAGTGAACAGCGGTGTCCCTTTTTGCAGGGCTTGCTCTGTGGCAGAAGGGAGGGATTGGAATGTTGACTGGGCTGGGACGTGGGCAGCTGAATGATTCAGATGAATTGAAAAATAGAATGAAAGGTCTGGGGAGGACCCTTGCTCAGCCCTTCTCAGAACCTAGACGTCATCAGTTCCTAGTGTCACTGAGTGATGTCTAAATTCAGTGTTCAACATGCGGCACTCTCTTCCCTGTGCCATTGCCCAGGCAGAGTAAGGACAACTCTCAGTGGGAGGACAGAGCTCTGTGATCCCACCATTTTGGTGACAGTTCTCTTCTCTGGAAGGCTCCCAGATTTGTCTAGTTTGGTTTGGATGCTGGAAATTGGGTGGTGAGGTCTGTTTATCTCAGGCTGGGACTGGAAATAGTTTTTCTAAACTGGTCAGTGGTTTATGATGAAGCTATGGTTAAACTAACATGGTCAAAAGAGTTCAGTATCTGGTGAGCTTGTGAGGTCATTGAGAAAGACTGGTTTCCAAAAAAAAAAAAAAAAAAGTGACTTTCTGCATGGTGGGTGGAAATAGAATGTGGGGTGCAGGGTGAAGGAAGGAGGAAGCTCCTCTACCTTCAGCAGCTGCTTTGAAGCACCAGGTGGGCTTGGCATCCTTTGGAGGCTCTGACCTGGAGCTTTTCCAAAGATGCAACCACATGGTGTATTGTTATTCCCTGTATGCAGTGATAGAAAGAGCACAGGTTTCAAATCCAGCTCTGAGTTCCCACCCCAGCTCTGCATTTACTCAGCTGGTGACTTTGGACAAGTAACTTCACTGGCCTGAGCCTCAGTTTCCTCATTGGTAAAATTAGAGATAGTCATATATTCCTAGGGTCATCCCTAGGTCACACCCCCAGGATTTTTGTAAGAGTTGAATTGAAATAATAAATGCATGTAAAGTGCTTAACAGAATTTGACACCCAATACATGTAGGTATTAGTTCGACATAACCATAGAGTGCCCCGGCTGCACCCACCATGTTTGTGGCTTTGGGGGAGATGTATGAAGGCTTTAAGCTTTCATCACCTGAGTCCTGATGTTCGCGGTAGGAGGGCAGAGGAATGTGCAGAGCCTGTGCCCTGCCATAAATAGTTCAGGGAGAAGAATGCAGGTGTAATTGCGGAAATCAGGGCTGTAGCAGAGTCCTGGGTGGGCGACATGGCAAGCGAGGTGTGTGGAGGGGCAAAAGCAGGGGTGAGCCTGAAATAGAAACCAGGACTTGCTGAAGGTGCTTCTGAGGGGACAGACAATGGGAAATGTAACAGGGAGTGGAAGCAGCCTTCTCACTTTGGCTTTGGAAGTCAAGCACTTAGTTTAGGGTGAGAAAATGTTCTCTCTTAGCTCCCACCATATGGGGTGGAGTAGTTCAGATTCAACCAGAAAAGCTGTGCTGGGCCTATGCAGGTAGGGACAGGAAGAACTTGCAGGTGACAGAGAGCACCTAAAAGTTAGATCATTGTCCAACATTGTCATGGGGTCTTGGGACAAATCAGACAAGAAGAATCAGATGGCTTCTGGGGTGGTCCTAACTGTCACTGCCACCTCCCTGTGGCTGGTGTTTGTCCTTTTTTTTTTTTTCTGGTGGGGGATAGGGGAGGGAAAGGCTGTGCCCTTCTTGTCTGCGGGTCAGACATGACAAGTCAAGGGGAGGCTTGATATTGTTGAGAGGGTTCTGCAGGAAGAGAACACACATATAACAAGATGGCTTCATACTTTCCCTAGTCTTATCCTTTGTAGCGTTGATCATGATGTAGTTAAATTTTTTGTCTAAGCATTGGCTCAGTGTCCATCACCCTTATGGACAGAAAGTTCTATGAGAGATGTCTGAGCACATAGCAGAGGACTTAACACACAGCAGGTGCCTAATAGGTACTTGTGGAATTAATGAATGATCAATCCTGTTAAAGTCTGAAGTGTACGACTCAACTTCTTTGCCTCTACTTGTAGGGAGACAACCCTGGTGGTCTACATCATGACTCTGGTGGGCATGGTGGTGTACACATTGACCTTGAACCTGGGACACCTGTGGGTAGTGTTCATCACTGCTGGCACAATGGGGTAAGCTTCTCCTCTGACTTGTTTCATTAGCAAACACCATTCCATGGCTCCTAGAGCTGCCAATATTCATCCAGTACATCCTAGGATGCAATATCAGTCCCTTTGCTGCCTTCTTACTGACCTCAGGAGATGTGGAAATGGTGTCCAAGCGTCCTGGTAATATTTGTAGCACTTCCAAAGGCAGCCTGGGTCGTTCATGCTGTTAAGATAAAATGAAGCATGGAGTACACCGTTCAAGACCTTTGGGAGACTAGAAAATGTTTAGAGTCATTTTTAGCTTTGCCTGGGACAACATGGGGTCATAGAAAATATACAGGGCTTGGAATCAGAAACTCTGGGTCCCGGTCCCAGTTCTGTGGCTGACTATCTGTTAGACCACAGGCACATCACTTAACCATTTTGAAGGCTGGGCATGGTGGCGCAGGCCTGTAATCTCAGTGCTTTGGAAGGCCAAGGTGGGAGGATCACTTGAGGCCAGGAGTTTGATACCACCTGGGCAATATAGTGAGACCCCATCTGTACAAAAAATAAAAAAATTAAAAACATTCTGAGCCTCCATTTCCTAATCTGTAAATGAAGGTAAGAGTGGCCTGCCTCGTAGAGTTGTTGGAAGGATTGAGAGGGATAATAGATATGAAAGTAGCAAGAAGTGTGGTACAGATGTATGAAATTACAATTAGAATTTTCTAGACCTGTTGTATAAGAAAACAAAAGAAACAATACCCCTTTCACAGGCGTCTCTGCTCAGCTCCACCTCCCAAGGGATCCCGGAGGCCTGCCCAACACCGGCCTACGCATGAACTTCCTGACGTGTAGGGCTCCCCTTTCCTTGGTACTGCCACGTAGGGGATCCCAGATTGTTCAAGGGCCTGTTATGTCTTGATGGGAAGAAACTAAAAAGGAGAAGGAGTTCTAAGGGAGGAGCGGGACTGCCCATCCTTCTTGTTCTGGAAGTTCTTCATCACCTTGTTTCTCTGTTCTGGACTTCAGCTTCTTTATGACTGGCTATCTCCCCCTGGGATTCGAGTTTGCCGTGGAGCTCACGTACCCGGAATCAGAAGGCATGTCATCTGGGCTCCTCAACGTGTCTGCACAGGTAGAGCTCTTATCCACTCTGTTTAAATAGGAGAGTATTGCGTGGCTGGGCTGGCACTATGTTATGACAGCTTGATTCTCCCATGGCTTAGGTGATTGGGCCCTTGTTTCCTGTCTTCTTTATGCCTTTCCAGGTATTTGGGATCATCTTCACCATCTCCCAGGGCCAGATTATCGACAACTATGGAACCATGCCTGGGAACATCTTCCTGTGTGTGTTCCTCACCCTCGGAGCGGCCCTCACTGGTGAGCTGGGGTGTGAGGCAAGATGAGTCCCAGGCTGCCCATGGGCAAGGCTGTTGGCAGTTTGGGACCACAGTGTCTTAATTCATTGGACAGACAAGAAGTACATACACATGCAGGAGGACAGGTGGAAGAGCTTGTTAGAAGATCTGTTTGAGAGGCAGTAACATGTTTTGGTAGAATGAGCATGGGCTTTGGAGCCAGGAGGCCCGTATTTGAATCTCAGGCTGTGATACTGACTCTGACAGCTATTGACCTTGGGCATGTAGACCAACCTCTAGGAGTCCATTTCCTTAATCTGTAAAATAAGGATCGTTGTGATAATTAAAGCAATGTGTGCAAAGTCCCCAGCAAATATAAGTGACGAATAAGTGAAGAACAGTGACATCATTGGCTTTCACCCATCAGGGACAGCAGCAATCCTGGGCTTTATCAAACTGGCTGACAGTGCCCCCAGCTCCCTTGAAATCTGAAGTAGGTTTGGTATACCTGTGACCCTCAGGAAAATGAGGGTCCCCTCTCTTGGATGAACTTGATGACTCTGTGTCTTTTGTCACTCTTCCTTCTCCATCTCTCGACCTCAGCATTCATTAGGGCAGATCTCCGGAGACAGAAAGCAAACAAAGAAATTCCTGAGAATGTGAGTATGTGGGAACTTGGGGGAGCCAAGGTCTGGGTCCAAGGATTTTGATGAGGATGTGGCAACATAGGTGGGGCAGGGAGAACCCCCAGAGGGAATGGTTTTGTGGTGGTGTGAGACCAGATCACCACAAACATGGCATCCTGAGGGCTTCCTGGGTGGGCATTTTTGGCATTTCTTTTCTGCCGCTGTTTCTCGGGTGCTCTCCTGCTTCCTACCTCCTCGTGGTGCTCCTGCTCTGGTTGCTGTTGTCACGTCTGTTGAGCAGTGCCCACCCCTGGGATCCTGAGCCAAGTCCCCAGGCTTGGGCTCCACGGCTTCAGCCGGGGCTAGGTGGCTGGGGAGGAGAGGTGGAAGCCTGGCTCAGCCACGCTGTCATGGCAGTGGTGGCCCCACGCAGTGGTTTTCCTGGCACATGACGGCCCCTTAGTAGGCAGGGCTGTGGGATGGAGCCAGTCGGTTTGCCGTAGGGCTCTGAAAGGCCAAGTCAGGAAGCAGGAGCTGACGGCGGTAGAAGAGCAGAGGACCAGGAGTATGATCTAGGACCAAAAAGTGTTTACCACCCACTCTAGTCAACTGGGGACCACTTTAACCAAAATGTTAGGGATCAAATTGAGCAAGGATGACAGGCATTTCAAATCTGAGGAAGAATAAAAAAGCAGGGTATTTCTTTAAAAAAAACATATCAAACTTATTACAGAAGTAATACATGTCCCTTGTAGAAAAAGTAAAAAATATAAAAGTGTACAAAATTTTAAAAATCACCCTGTATTTCCATCTAGGGATGAGATGCTATGCTATTTTTGCATTTATTTATGCATGTCTCTATTCACATATAACATATATGTGGGCATGTGTGTGTGTGTGTGTATCTTTTTCAAAACAAAAATGGAATCCTATTCTACTTTTTTACTTATTGAAAACACTTCATCAGGCCACTAGTCTTTTATAACATACTTTAATGACTGGACAGCGTCCTTTCTATGGATAAGCCATGATTTGTTTCACAATTTTCCTGTCTGTGGGTATTAAGGTTGTTTTGAATTGTTGTAAATAATCTCGTGATTAATATATTGGAAGTTGAATCTTCGTGCATGTTCTTAAGTACAGTATTTACTTGAGAAATGGATCAGTGGTTGTGCCCATTTTAAGACTTTGATATGTGTTGCTAAACTGTCCCCTAGAAAGGTACTATCAATACTACCAATTCATATTGCTATAGCAGTATATATGAGTGTCAACACTGAGTATTTGTCATTTTGAAAAATCTTTGCCAGTTTTCTAAGGCAGAAATGGTTATCTGCAAGAGATATTTTTAGCGTTTTAAGGATATGTTTGCCAGATAGATGATAATCTTCAGTTCTTTACTATTTGTCTTCTGAGATCACATTCTAGACTTGGCAGGCAGCAGCAAGTAGCGTGTGGAAGGAGGAGCCTAGAACAGGAAAATACACTGGGGAGACAGGGAAGCCCTTAACCCAGGAATGATGTTCTCTAGTCCTGCATGAGGACCATGGCATGGCCACCGTGGAGATGGGCTTTCACCCATGCTGTGTATAAGGAGACGTAATGACTGGGTAGACTTTGGTGAATATGAACATAGTGAACCTGGGAAAATGTGCCCGTACTAAAACAGATTTCTGCTGAAAAGGTTTCAATTCAGAATGTGATGTATTGTGTCAGGTGACATGAGATTTTGCTGTGTTTACTTTATAACCCGTGTTTATGCTGGCAGATATAGACAATGATAAAAATAAAAATTACCTGTAATCCTACTTCCCAAAGATAAGCTAGTAGCATTTCCAGTGTTGTGATCTGTAGGTATGCTTGTGTACATTTCATTTTCTATTCTGCTTGTTTATTTCATATATTAATACCTTGGCAACCTTTCCACACTGTTACATTCTATCACAATCTCATGGAAATATATATATATTACATATATATTTTTATGGAACTATATATTACATATATATATTTATGGAAATATATATTAGATATATATTTATGGAAATATATATCTATATTTATGGAAATATATATACTACATATATATTTAGGGAAATACATAATATATATTTGTGGAAATATGTATTATATATATTTATGGAAATATATAATATATATTTATGGAACCAGAAATATATATAATATATATATTTATAGAAATATATATAATGTATATATTTATGGAAATATATATATTTTTCTAGCTTGTTTAATATTTCAGTTGTTCCCATATTTCACTGTTCTTGCAGCCAGATCTTTGTGCACATGGACCGGGTTTGCTAACCAAAGAGTTGCTGGCTCAGTCTCCTTGAGTATGGGGTACTGGAAATAGCACTGAGTAGGAATAGGAGCCTAAGTTCTAGTAATGGTGCTGAACTGACTCGTGTTCCCGGATAACTCACCATGCATCTCTAGACCTCCCTGGCATCCGTGGCAGCTTGGTATTATGGGGAGGCCAGAGTCATGCTGGGACTGACACCAGCAAGAAGCTCTCCTCTGGAGCCCTGTCATTACATACCCCGTGGCGGTCAGTATAACTCAGAGACCTGCAGACAAATTCATTGTCAGAGCCAGATGAAGACAGAGCATGCAGCAGATATGCTCTTTCTAATCAGTGAGATGCATAGTTAGGTAAAAAAAGAGACAGGATTTTTGGGACAAGGGTGATGATTGACCTTGACTATGCAAATCTTCTGGGTTTGGGTTTCCATTTTTCTTCCAACACATAGACAGTAACAGCTTCTGTCCCTACTAACCTGTTTCTGTGATTTCAAGGTGATGGCTTTGGAGCAGGCAGGTGTGTGTGTGTGTGTGTGTGTGTGTGAGAGAGAGAGAGAGAGAGAGAGAGAGAGAGAGAGAGAGAGAGAGGAGAGAAGGACTAAGTAGGCTGTTAGTAGAATGAAGGCTCCTCATGGCTGAGGCTAATTGGTGCCAAAAGGTTAGCAAGATTGAAATGGAAAGGTTGGATTTCTACAGCTCCATTGGGAAGAAAGCACCATTTGTCCACTTGGGACACTGGGCTCCAGCTTGGTCCTGCGCATGTCCTAAGTCCTAGGCCTTGAGTGGCCTTGGCTGTGTGGTACTGTGCCTGTGCACAAGGCCTTCTTTCTAATTAGAACCCCTGAGGTAACAGGTAAAAATAGCAGACAAATGCCCAAGTTGGCAGTATGCACCAAGGGCCCCACAGGATAATTTCCAGGCCACATTTAATTCCAAACACACCTAAAAAGTGTGACCCAGAAGACTTTACTGTGAACAAATACTGTACCATCTTTTCCCAAGAAAGCCAAGGCCAACCTGTCCCAAAGTCTTTTTTCTGTGGAGAAAGAATATGTACACATTTTCAGCCATTGAGTTTATATATGCAACTATGTATGCTGCCTTTAAAAATTTCTCTTTATGGCATCCATTGCATGTATATAATAATATTATTCATCCTGGGGTCTGCCCCCAAATGGGGTAGCTGGAAATTCTGAAGGAGTCACAGACCTGGCACTGTTTACAGCTATTTGATGGGTAGTCGAGGTGAGGTTTTAGCTGTCAGGATGGGGAGGGAAAGTGGGCTTTGCTTCCCTTTCAATCCCAGGAGTGAGCCTGGAACACTGGCACTCGGAGTCGGATGGTGTGTGGTGGCCATGGCATCATAGAAAGCTGGGCTTTTTTCTCTTTGATGACTTTGTGACATTGGGGTGTGTGTGTTTGGGGAGCACATTTATGGCAGGCGCTGGTAGCTTCTTGTTCCTTTTCTTGGCTCTTGGGGATGCTCAGTGGCCTCTGTCCCTTGTATTCTCCACTGATTAGAGTCATAGACAGGCAGTTGCTCCAGCCAGGGTGGAGTCCTATGCCTTTTACCCACAGGGCTGCCTGCTTGTTTTGCCTTGCAGAAACTCCAGGAGGAGGAGGAGGAAGGGAGCAATACCAGCAAGGTGCCCACCGCTGTATCGGAGGATCACCTCTGAGAGGAAAAGGTGGTGGCGACCCAGGGAACGTGAACACCCCACCTCTTCCTCCAGCATGGCTCTCACTGCCAGCACAAAGACCTTCACTGGAGAAGCTTTTGGAGGGAACCAGCTGGAATATCTGTGGCTTGGACAACGGTGCCTATGCCTCCTGGAACCTACTCAAGAGCTTGGATGATTTAGTTGGGGAAAATCGCACCTTTCACCAAATGCAGCTTCAATTCCTGCCTCCACCCCCTTTTAAGTTACGGGAGTTGGTGTTGGGAGAGGCTGGTGGAGAAACTGGAGTCAATCCTAGCTTGGTCCCTTGCCTTCCCCTTCACCTCCATCCCTCATGGAGAATGACTGCAAAATTTTCACAGGAAGAAAGCTTATTCAGGATATTAACTTTTTCTAGTGCCTTCAGACCCTCCCACAAAGCCCAGCTGTAAGAAGCACAAGCTGCCTTGCCTGGGGGGTCATTCCTGGGCCATCTGTCTGACCACGTTCTGTGGGAGCGGAAGCTCCCTGAGATCAGCTCCACCAGGACTCTTGGGCCTAAATTCTCCTGGCCTAATGTTGGGGTCTGTCGCCAATCCCTCTCTCCTAAGAGCTGATCAAACCAAACATCAATAAACTTGCCGAAAACGTCACCGTGGCTGTGAAGGAGAAACTGACTTGGGAGGGCTAACTACCTAGGTGTGATAGTGCTGGGGCCCCCCTTCCCAGCATGGTTGTGGAAGCCAATATTTGGACACTCTGGTAGCTTGATTGGGAATGGGAAGGTTCTTCTCTACAAAAGAAGTGCTTGCCCAGGAACTTGTGGGTGTCATAGTCACCTCGGATGCCTTTATCTGGATGCTGCATTGGGAAACCCAGCCATCAGCCCAAGGGCTTGTTTTATCCTGAGGGGGGCAATCCCAGCCAACTCACCCTAACCTTTCCTGAAAACTAATCTTGATTCATTCCACTCTGACAATTCCAAAGGTGCTTCTGAGAGGTAAGAGGAAAGGGGTAGAAGGAAAGATGCCCTTTGAAATGGAAATTGAGTCTACTTGAATCAAGCTTATCCCAACTCTGTTGGGGACAGTATTTGCACACCCAGCCTCTCTTCCCATACCCTTCGCAATAACCTCTATCAGACACTCTAAATTTAAAGGAATTCCCTTTAAACTGACTCAAGCTGACTTCCTTTCCTGCTGTCTCACTCTATTAATGGGCTTTGATAGTATCTCTTGAAAATAAGAGAATTTTTGGTAATTTCTCCTATGCACTGAGCAGCTGCGATCATGACCACTGTGCCATCTTGCTTTGGCCACTGCTCTGGCCTCAGCATATCAGAGCAGCCTGTGAAGGCTGCAGTACTGCGGTGCTTGGGCCACTGCCCCTGAGGGTAGCCAGGTGTGTGTGTGTGTGTGTGTGTGTGTACAGATTCGAGCAATGGATGGGAGGAACATACTGTATGTAATAAAATAAGTTCACACTACTTTTGGTGGAAGGAGTGAGGGCTGGAAGAGAGATGAAAAGAGGGTGTGTCTGACTTTTTGATAAGGAGATGGATGTTTACTCTTCCACCCCTCAAAATGTATTAATGTTTACTGAACCCATTGCTTTATTTTAAAAACAATTTGTATTTTCTATTTGTCATATCAGATGTTTTAAGGCAATAAAAGATTCTCAAAGTGGTCTGCCTTATCATTTGGTGGGACAGAGATGGCTTTTGGTAGTCCCCATAAGAGGATCACACATTCCTGAGGGCTGTGTCTAAGGTACAGCAAAGGGCTGGAGGGGTAGGGGTTGAGGCTAGAGGAGCAACTATGGCCTTTCGCAGGAGAACCTACACCCTTCATTGCCATAGATGTTCCCGTCCCGGTGGGATATTTTTTAAACACAAAGATGTAAAGGTTACTGTCTGCCTATAACGAGGGCTGCTACTCAGTGACCAACATGTGACCCTGACCTCTTTCTGTACTGTGCTAGAATAACTGCTGATGGGAGTTCACTGTTGTTTCTGGCTCTCCCTCAAAGGGGGGCTGAAGTGTTTGTTCTGTGGCCATGCTGGCCACATACCAGCTTGCTGTGGCCAGAGCCCACAGCTCGGTCCCAGCATCTGCAGTCCTGCATTATCATTTTTCTTCTGAACTTACTGCCAGTCCTTCCTCCCCAGTCATGCTGACCATATGGATGTCACTTAGATATGCTGCTGCTACCAGTTTTCTGTACATTTCTTCCCTAGCCAGTTGTACCATGCCTGTGGCATTCAGGCATCGTTATTTATTAGCAATTCTTAGTTGACGAGAAACAATATTACAATTCTATTTTATATCATTTGGGAAGAGACCCAAGCCTGGGCTGTTAAGAAATCTAATATTGATAGTGTCTGCAAAATACACTATGTATCTTTTTAGATCCTTTGGAATCTTGCTTTTACTTATCTGGAATCACATTTCTAACACATGCCACATGTTTAGAAGACCCAAATCATCTTGTTTTCATTTACTCCTTTCATAAGAAGTCTCCATGTGGATCTACACTCAAACGTTAACTCTCTGTAAGATGATTGTTTTTCTCCTTTTTCTTTTTTTTAGTGGAGAAAGGGTCTCGCTCTGTTGCCCGAGAGTACAGCAGCGTCATCACGGCTCACTGCGACCTCACACTCCTGGTCTCAAGTGATCGTCTAGCCTCAGCCTCCCAAGTAGCTGGGACTAGAGATGTACACCAAGCCTGGCTAATCTTTCTATTTTTGGTAGAGACAGGGTCTCACTTTTGCTCAGGCTGGTCTCAAACTCCTGACTTCAAGTGATCCTCCCACCTCAGCCTCCCAAGGTGCTAGGATTATATGACCATTGCTTTTCTTACTATCTCCTTACAGTAGTTGGTGAGTGAGGAAAAGATACATCTTACCACTGAGCTGTTTTTCTAGATGTAGTGTTCTGCAGATGTAAGGCCTGGAATTGCTGCAAGCACATTTGGCACCATAAAGGAAGCCAACCTGAGGATGAAGCCAACCCTGGCAGAGCTGAAAGAATCACAGAGAAAGGGAGCTGGAGTCTTTTTTTTTGAGAAAGGGTCTTATTCTGTCACCTGGCTGCAGTGCAGTGGCATTAACCTCGCTTACTGTAACCTTGACCTCCTGGGCTTGAGTGATCCTCTCGCCTCAGCCTCCCAAGTTGCTGGGATTACAGGTTATGTGCCACCATGCCCAGCTAATTTTTAAATTATTTCTTTGTAGAGATGGGATCTTGCTATGTTGCCCAGGCTAGTCAGAGCTGGAGTCTTGATCAAACCATTAGTGAAGCCTATGATCTTATAACTTTTCAGTTATGTGATCCAATGTTGTTATCTTTATTGTTTAGGCTAGTTTAAGGTAGATTTTGTTACTTTCACCTAAAGAGCCTTAATTGTGGCTGGGCACAGCGGCTTATGCCTGTAATCCTAGCACTTTGGGAGGCTGAGGCAGGAGGATTGCTTGAAGTCAGGAGTTTAAGACCAGCCTGAGCAAGAGCGAGACACTGTCTCTACGAAAACAGAAAATTTAGCTGGACATGGTGGCATGTACCTGTAGTCCCAGTTACTCAGGAGGCTGAGGCAGGAGGATTGCTTGAGCCCAGGAGTTTGAGATTGCAGTGAGCTATGATCACGCCACTGTACTTAGCCAGAGTGATAGCGCAGGAACGTGTCTCAAAAAAAAAAAAAAAAAAAGCCAGAGAATTCCCCGGTGTATTTAAGTACAAATGTCAAGCTTCCTATTATGTCTCTACAAGGCCTGTTTCCCTTTCTGACCTTATCATCTACCTTTCACTTCCCAACTCTTCACCACACTGTAGTTACACTGATCTTACTCCTTGAACAAGACTGTTCCTACCTTCCAGCTGCTGCTCCCTCTGCCCTAAAAGCCTGCTTCTTATCTGAAGACACCCAACCCCTGGGCATTCAGGTCTCTCAGCTCAAATCCCACTTTCTCAGGGAGGGCTTTCTGATGACCTAATCTTAGTTATGCCGCCACCCACCACCCACTTCTCCATCAAAATACCTTGTTTTCTGTAAAATTCTTATCACTATCCGAAGTTCTTCTTTGGTGTATTGGTTTGTTGATTGTTATCTTGACGACAGTGTCAGGCCCAGAGGAGCAGGGTCATTGCCTATGTTGTTCATTTCTCTTTCCCAAGTGTCTGGCATGGAGGAGTGGCCAATAAATATTTGTTGGAATAACGAATAGCCTTTTGGGTACACGTGCTGTGAGGGCCCAGCCAGTGGGAGGCCCGCTGGGTAGTGTTCAGAGGGCAACTGTCCATTCCAGTGCATTATCCTCAGGGTTTAACTGCCTTCTTTTCATGGTCATGCAGCTGTTTCTTCTATTTTCTGTCTCTGCTACGTTGCCTAGTTCTATTTTCTATCTCTGCTTTCTCAGGAATCTGCTGCTTCTTTAGGAAGAAAACAAGAAAGGGTAGTGCCTGTTGAGTTGTGAACACAGAATCTTGAAGGTAGTGAAAAAGAGAAAGATTTGACTTCTAGAATACAACAGAAATGAGCAAGTGACAATTAGGAGGTGGAGGAGGCCAGGGTTACCTGTGTCTTGAGCTGTCCTACTCACTGTGGTGCATTCGATCAGGTACAAAGCTATGATTCTCCTACCCTAGGAGTCGGAGGGCGGGAGTGCTCTGTCTTAGGGGAGGTCAAAGCACAAGGACCGATCACAGCAGAAGGTTTTTCTGTTTATTACAAAACTCCTTACACAAATACAACTGAGCAGAAAGTCTAAAAACATCCCAGACTCTTCCAACCGTCATCCTTCTGTAGATAGAAGGAGAGCCATGGTCCTGCTCGTGCACAGGAGAGCCCTTCTTAGAAGAACTGCCTGTCCCTTGGATAGTTCAGAGTCTTGGGTCCAGCAGCAGAGAGGAACCCAATCTGTGTGGATAACCTCTTGAAGCAGCCCTTGGTCACAGCTGCTCTGGGTGGGCAGCAGCTTTAAGTTTCACAGTTCGCATGTTCCCACCACACAAGTCAAATCAAGGAATGAAAATAAAAGGGAAAATGAGCAGGAGGCTGGAGAAGGGAGCCCGGAGGAGGTTGCAGGAAGGGGAAGGACACACAGTGGGCTTCTGAGGTGCTGGCAATTTCTTGACTTGGATGGAGTTACAGAGTATTCACTTTAAAATTATTCTTAAATTGTACATTCATGTTATATACTTTTCTGTATGCATGTTATATCTTCAAATTTTAAAAATATAAAAAACCTTAAGAGGCTAAAAGTGAATAAAGGGGCTGATGATGAAACAGAAAAGAAGAAATCAAAGAGCAGACAGAAATGGGAACTGAAGTTACTGTTTGTTCAGTACAGAACAGAGGAAAAGTATCGGTCAGACTTGACAAACACAAATAAAAACCCAGAATGTGACTATGGCTCAAGAAAAAGGACACTTTCTGATTACATCAATTACTTATTAATTATGGCGAAGAAAAAAGACAGCAAAGGTGGAAGACGATGACGTCAGAGGTGGTAATGTCAGCCTCAGTTTCTCTTCTTTTGTCTGGATACTGGTTCTGCTTCTAGGTACCGGAGCCCAACTAGCATACCCAGGATGGAGAAACCTTAAATGCAGAGAAAATATTAGTGACTGACATAAACACAGCACCTTTCTTCTGTCTCCCTGTGTCTACTCTTTGTACCAGCCCTAGTGCTTAGACAGTCCCTGCAGGAGGTCTAGGGCAGTTGGATGCTTACTTGCCACCATCAGGGGTGCCAGGACACCAACTGTGGGAGCTGCCGTTCCATATACAAACAACTCTGAGAGGAAGTGCCCCAGGGCAAGGAGGAAGGTCCACAGTGTGATGTGATAGAGCCTGTAAACGAGCAGACAGAAATGGGAACCGAAGTTACTGTTTGTTCAGTACAGAGCAGAGGAAAAGTATCAGTCAGACTTGACATACACAAATAAAAACCCAGATGTGACTATGGCTCAAGAAAAAGGACAGAAAACAAGAAAGGGTAGTGCCTTGATTACATCAATTTATTCTCATTTAGGGCAAAACTGAAGGTTTCAAACAATTGCAAAACTGAGAGGAGGACGGTCCAGGCATCCAGAGTGGATCTCTAAGTTGTAGCAAGGTGGTGAACCCAGCCACAGCAGAGTCTGGATTATGGCCATCCTAGGTAGTGTAGACAATTTTGGATCAATCATGCTTATATATTCTATTTATCCAAATTGGCTGACTCTGTAGTCTAACCCTGCCTGGCAGGTGTCTGGCCATGTGCTAGTCAGTGTTTACGTGATGGATGCCACAGAATGAATGGCCTGAATGGGGAAGAGGAGCAAGCACATCTCTGGAGCTTTTAGATGCTCTTGCAATATGGGCTGGTTACCTTGTGTCTTAGCCTAGAAAAGTGGACAGATAGAAGACACAATGACAACCTCATGGGAAGAGAGCTTGTTGCTCAGCTTTAACTATGAGGTTGAGAAGAGATAAGCTATTAGATGACTGACCATTTGGTTTGCTGATATCTTTAAGTATAAAATTTAAAAAAAATAATGAAATACTTCCAACGTTCAAAAATAGAACACTATTATGAACCCTAATGCAACCAATACCCAGCTCCATTAAATCTCAGCATTTTGACATTTTTGTTTCAGTTTTTACTAAGAAATAAAACATTACAGGTAACAGTTAAAACATCCTGTGTATCCTTATCGCAACCTGATCCTGTTCTCCTCCCTCCCCTGAAACAACCAGTATCTAAATTTGATTTTTATGACTCCTGTGCATGTTTTTATACATTTTGTAAACATCTATGTATGTGTGTTAATTCTGAGTTTCTAGTTAGCGAGGGAATAGGATCAGAGTGCACATCAGAAGTGCATGGGTCAAAGTCCTAGGCTACAGAGGTTTGGAAACAGGAAGTCAGTATTTGCAGCCATCTGGTGTTAGGAGGGGGCGAAAAATGAATGGGTAACAGAGGTGAAGATAAGTCTGAGTTGTCTCTGCTCACTCCAAAAGCACAACAAAAGAAAGACATATCCCTTGTACCTATCAGTAATTCTTCATCATGGTAAAGGTCTTTAAAATGATTATTCAATCCTCCCTCCCTCTCAGTTGCCCCGAGTGGTAGAACAGGTATCTATTCTCATTTCACAGATGAAGTGACCGAGGTGCAGAGAAGGTAAATAATGAACTTGCTGCTGTGAAGCCAGTTACCGACAGAACTGGGACCAGAGCCCATTTTCTTGTTTTCATTGTTGGCCCAAGGCTGTTTCCACTAAATCACACTGTTTCCAAAAATACATGTCAATCTAGGACAAGTAAACCACAGTTTCAAACTTGGAAAAAAAAAAAATTTAAAAATAAGTTAGAGAGATCAAAGGGCTAATAGCTCTGCCTCAAATCCCACCTGAGTCAGTCTTCCTCAGTTTAAATTAACTGGATCTCTAATATTTAGATCTGCAAAATCAGGAATGAAAATCACTACCTCCCGGGGTTGCTAGGAAATTTAATAAAGATCATGGAGGCAAAAGCTCCTGGTACGATAAAAGGAGCTCAGCTGGGTACAGTGGCATGTGCCTGTAGTCCCAGCTACTCAGGAGGCTAAGGCAGGAGGATCGCTTGAGCCCAGGAGTTCAAGACCAGCCTGAGCAATATAATGAGACCCTCATCTCTGAAAAATAAAAATAAAGAAATTAAAAAAGAGAGGGGCTTAATAAATATTATTGTCTCCTTTCTACCCTACATGCTGAGAGCTTGGATAAGACAGAAAAATATTTTAATGTGAAGTTGGTATTTTGGTAGCCTCCCCCTAGTGACCTGAACAAACTTGCCACCTAGATAGTGATGATGATCTGTCTGTTGCTGGGATGAAAGCTCGAGCCCCCTCCAGTGGCCAGAATCAGTTACAGCTTCTGATTGCATGCAATTGTTCCACACTGATCTGTTTGAGTACCCTGGGACTAAGAGAGATAGAATACAGGAGTCCTAGGTTCTCTTTCCCCCTTACCTACTGACTGCGTAAGTACACAAACAGGTTACTTATGGGTTCTTCTTTTGTCATGGATCGTGATTTCTGTTCATTCCTGCTTCTTAGGAGGAATGTGAGAAAGGTATGTATGAGTGGCTACTCTAAAAAGAGCATACCACTCTACTTCTTTAGTAGAAGAAAGGCTGATTTTTTTTTTTTTTTTTTTGAGACAGGGTCTTGGCTCTGTTGCCCAGGCTACAGTGCAGTGGCATCATCCCAGCTCACTGCAAACCTCAAACTCCCAAGCTCAAGTGATCTTCCCGCATAAGCCTCCCAAGTAGCTGGGACTATAGGCGTGTGCCACCATACCTGGCTATTTTTATTTTTATTTTGTAGAGACAGGGTTTTGCTATTGCTCAGGCTGGTCTTGCACTCCTGGCCTCAAGCGATCTTCCCACCTCAGCCTCCCAAAGTGCTGGGATTATAGGTGTGAGCCACTGCTCCTGGCCAAGGCTGATTATTTAGAAAGAAGTAGAGGGGTATAAAAGGAGGGCAGGGGGAAAGGTAGAGGGGTATGATGCAGGCCACTGGATAATGACATTGCCAGTTTGCTATGTCAGTTCCAAAGAATTTTCAAACTCTAAAGAAGACCTGTTATGCCTATTATGTTTTTTAGGCCTGGAAGGAATGGAGCCTATTAGTCTTTTATTATCCATGTTCTAGGCACATGTATTAAAATGATTAACAGGTCCCAATGGTGTTGGGGCTTGGCCGGGGTGGCCAATGGGTATGCCTAGTATCTGATTTCCAACAAAAAGATGCTAAAGCTTTTCCTTCCCTTACATACGTCTTGTTGTGAATGTCAATGGCACAGAGGCAGCGAATCACTGAAGAGAGCAGTGTCCAGATCCCAAAGGTCCGAGCTTGGAGGCCATTCACTGTGTAGCAGAAAAAAGCAAGACTGTTGAGAAGGGGAGAGTTGGGGTTCCTACCAAACTCCTCCTACTTCACTGGTGGTTCATGGCAGGTAGGGAGCTGAACCTGACCTCCCTGTGGCTGGGCAAAGCAGAGGCCCTGGCGCTGCACATGGGAACTAGAAGGAATTTCAGAATGACTACTTCCAGATTCTCTTCATATGTCTACAGTTGGAAGGAGATTTCCAAGAGTGGAAACCCAATAAAGAGCCCACTTAGCCAAATAACTCCTGGATGCAGTAGTTTATACCCTCTGCTCCAGACAGCTCACTGGGCCTGGATCAGACAGGTTTGGGAAAATGTTGCAGAGAATGGTCTATCAATACAAGAGGCCTAGGAGGCCCACAGACTTTCAAGGCTGATCCAAGAGAGAACTCAGACAACTGGGGACCAATCTAAATGCCCACATATGGTCTTCAAGAAATTTAAGTCCCTGCATCTCTTCTTGAATCCAGATTTACATTGTTGAATGAAGCCAACACCAGGCTGATTTCCTGTGCACATGGTAGTAGAACAACACAGTTTCTTTGGTGTTTTCTGGGGGCACCTTGCTCTTGGTGGCTTCATTCAGACACTGCTGTGTTGAATATTTTGTCCAGAAAGTATGGGTCATATTCCACCATAACAGTGGTTCTTGACCCTGGGCATTTATTACAATCAACTGAGGGAGTTTTATAAAATTTCAAGGCCTGGTTACCAGACCAATTACATGATCCTCTATGGTGGTGGGTTGTTGGCATAAATATTTTCTAGAAATTCCCTGCTTGGGTGATTTAAATGCACAGCAATTGATCTAAGGCATCCAGTGGCTTGGGAATGCCAAAAGAGTGAAAGCAAAGATACTTCCTTTGTTGCTGTATTGCTGAGTAAGAGGAACTTTAAAGGACAAAACTAACAACTGAAAGGTGTACTAATGTTTACTTGGGCTTTAAGGATTTTTCCAACCTTTGGAAAGCCTGACAACTCTATCAAATTCACAACACTGAAGATCTTTAGATGGTAGTGAGAAAAAATTCCATATGCCAACCAAATATCTAGCATTAGCCCCAAAGGGCTACATTCTTTATTAACCAGTAGTCAATGAGATTACTAAAGTGGAGTACTTCACCACACCTAACCAGATTAGGCACCAGGTGAAATTCAATGGGCCACTCCAGAGCACTGCAACAATCAGAAGAGTATCGTGACAGCCCCCAGATTACAAGAGGAGGTAGCCTCCACTTCTGGGCTGGCCAAACATGCACATAAGAGTTCTGCCCAGCTAGATGCCCTTTAGCAAGTCACATGACCTTGGGGCTTCTCTGTCTCAACTTTAAATTCAAAAGGTTAGACCAGATAACCTCTAAAAACCTGTGAATCTTTACAGGGTTCCATGATCACCTGAGGTTGAAAAGAATGGAATTGTCCTGCTCATTTTTCCAGGTTCTTTAATCCAAATATATTTGAGCTTTGCTCAAAATAAGACTTAGCCTATTTAATTTCCTTTTACGCCCAGGCATTGCAGAAAAATGAGCTAGGTCAGAGCCTGAATCTGGGTTAGCTATAAATGTGATACAGAATTATCAGCTGCTGTGAAATGACGCTGCAGCTCTAACTACCCCACACATCAGTGTGATGAAGTGCAAGGTGAAATGTGCAAACACTCTCAGCAGAGAGGCTCAGGAAGCCAGGAAAGGCCACTATGGGCCTTGTGAAGTTTCATTTTGGGAGACCAACTTGGAGGGACTATGTCACAGGAAGACCTTGGATTCGTAACTCTCCATCTGTAACAGAATATAAACCATGTGCGCCTCCACATGATTTCTGAAAAGGGCTTTGAGATAATATGAAAAACTTCTTTATGGATTTCTAGTGAGGCATCACAGAGCCACCAGGAAACTCTATTTCCTCACTTGCCCTTATCGCGCTTTTTGCGAACACTAATTGCCCGGGGCAGTGTAAAATGAATGAAAAAGTATTCAGAGAAGCGTGGGAGGAAAAAGGGTCAAGTGCCCACCACAAAGTATGACTCCAGTGGTTGCCAAAGGCCAGATAAGGCAGCACCAGAATCACCTGGGAAGTATTTAGAAACTGGAGTCCTGGGCCCCCCCTGGGTTCAATAAATAGGTTTGGTGAAGGAAATGGGTACCCGTGCTTTGTTTTTAATGTTATTCTGATGGACAGCCTGGTTTAGGAAGCACAATGTAGGCCAGTCGTACAAAGGATGTAGAAATTCTTTGATTTCTTACCCAGGTTTGGCTTCCCAGTGTAGAGCTTTTCATAGAGAAAGGTGTGGTCTCGGAAGCTCTGTAGTGTGTTCCCCATGGCTATGATGGACACCATAACCAGCCAGCTTCTTAACACATTCAGGAAACGGCTCATGACTCCCCTTAAACCTGAGAAGGCTTTTTGCCTTGGAGACAAAAGCAGAGGACATGAGACAATGAAGGCCAGCCTGCTTCAACCATAAGCTCTCTCACCTCTGTGGTTAACCTGTGTCCCACTGAGGAGCGCTTAGCTGGCCGATCACTTCATAAATTCCTGCCCAAGGCCTCTGGGCTCATCTACCCCAGTTTCTTAACACAGTACTCTTACTTCACAGGGTTAGCATGCTACCTTTGGATATCTACCCTACGTCACGTGTGCTGATCTTTACCCAGAGTGACAACAGCTAGATAACACAGTGGGTGAAAATAACAAACCTAGCCAGAAAAAATGGGGAGGAAAAAAGGGAGCAGAAGAAAAGGAGGCATACAAATATTACTATAAACTAATCCAATGGATTTCTGTGTAAAGCTTATAGAAATTGGTTTCAATATTTAGTCACACAAATAGTAGTGAATAAACAGTATATTTTGCAATAAGTGGCACAGTACTTACCTTTGTCTAAGCAATTCCTCCAAAATATTACCCTAAATCAGAACTCTTTTATGTTAGTTGGAATCAGTCCTCTTGTATCTTTACTTTTTCATGCCATTGCTTTGTAATTCAAGTGGCTCAAAGGTGATTATAAATCTACTCACAGCTACCTGCCTGGGTATTCATGATAGATCCTTCCAAGTCTATAGAAGCCTTATACACGTGAGTGGAACTTATGGTGTGAGGGCTCTGTTTACATCCTTAGGTTTTCTGTACTCTGGTACTCAGGTATATACCATGCTTCATAAACTAGAAAAACAATCTAAAGTTAAAAATAAATAAACTACTGTAACTTTACAACGAGTAGAAAATTATATAAAGATGGAAACAGTAATCTTAGTGTTGGGTTGCAAAAGAAATTATAATAGCTATCAGTTATTGGCCACTTGTGTTGAGCACTGTGCCAAGCACCTAACAGACTTTATCTATTTAATCCATAATTATAATAAGGTAGTTAGACACTATTAATATTTCCATTTTACAGGTGAGAGTTGGAACAGAGAGGTTAAATGAGTTTCTTGAGATCACACAGCTAATACATGGCAGAGCTGCAATACCACCTCACTGAGAAGATTTTCATGAAGTTCCCATTTTTGAGGAAGAAAAGTGTACCATACCCACTTTTGTCTTCAAGTCACATAGAAAATACAATCAGATTACATACTTCGTGTTTTTTTAAAAAAGGCTTAGATTAACCCTTCTTGAGTAGTGATTTCAATGAGCTTGATTTAAATAAAACAAACATAAAGAATCTAATAATGGAAGAACTTCTTCCCATCTTTATTATTATTAGCCCATGTTTTATCTGTTGTCAGGTTAACTTCTTGGCTATAAAGTGGTAATAAGCTATCAGGCTTCCGTTGTCACTTTGGCAATAGAAGTTTTAGTATTGTCCTACACTACCCAGCTGAGATATATATTAAAGTCAGCAATAGCTCAAGACAGTTCAAAGCACCCAAAAAATGAACATAGAAGAGCTCTAGAGGAGGAAGGGTGAATTGATGAGTTCCTTCCTCAGGGACAGGTGGATCAAAAAGGTAGACTCTGTCCAAGTCCAGAGAGACTAGGGGCCTGCTGGACATCCCAGCAGGTATAGCCTGGGCCAAGATCCACCTATCCTCTCATGTTCTCACCCTCTCCAATAGGACGCTCAGGTCTCTTTTCAGGGTTAGAAAAGCTGCATGCACGCCCCCTCACCCTTTTCAGCAGAACTTATGCCTTCCATTTCACAGAAGCTCTTAGAAATTCCAACAGGTAGCTGATGACAGAGCCTGAGCACTTCCAAATTGCTCTGGCAATTCCTCAACCCCATTTCCCTAAAGCTTTAGGGCCTCCCAGAAAGTATACAACATCTATTTCAAATTTTGCCCTGGCTCAGCCCAGCACAGGTGTGGTGTTAAAACTTAGAGTCACCAAGAGAGGGATTCCTATCCTGGCCTTACCATTTAGTAGCTGTGTGACCCTGCACAAGTCATTTACACTTTTCGGCCTCGTTTCCTCATCTGCAAAATGGAGACAATAGATATCTACCTGAAGGGTTCCTACAAGAACTATACGAGAAGTGAAGGCTCCTTGCATAGTGCTGGGCTCACAGTGGCTGCTCATTTGTTCATCCATTCCTTCGCTCCCTGAATTTACCAAGCCTTCTCCATCTTCCTAGCGCCCCCTTGTCCTCATCTCTCGAGCCCTTTTCCCCCCAAAAGGTTGCCTCT